>JACDNR010000400.1:0-38264 GCA_013421045.1 Propylea japonica | reverse complement strand
GTTTTATAAGACTCAAGAACAACATCATTTTATCTTAATTTTAGATAAAATGTGCACTACTTACTGGTTCCAAAACGATGCCCAATTCTGGGCACACATGAGAGCTTTTATCGTAAATCATTAAATTTCCTCTTGGTTGTTCCAGAATATAAAATTCTATGTCAGTGACATATTTCAGCAAATTCCAAAATATTTCTTCCTTTCCTTCTAAAAGAAAAGGGTGTGTTGTGCTAGATTTCATTCTTGTCCATAATGCTAAAAAACACATAAAGGTATTGTATTCACCATGTTTTTTTGTTCCGTAATACTATTATGAATACTTCTCGAAATTCAGAGTCGTTATTTAAGATAACAATTTTACCATTCCAATTTGATTTCTAGTTTTTTCATTCAAAAAACAATTCAAGAGTTCTGAAATTTTCTCACCTTCAACAGTGATACCGTCTAATCTTCTAAACTAATTTCATCACAAATCAATGTAACCAGTCCACATAAACGTATTCATTGCTTGCTTTTTTGTCATCCATGTGAAATAAATCTTTCAAAGCATCTTCTGAATCCAAATGGGTGAGAATACGTTCAAATTTTATGTTGGCATTGGAATTTAGAAGATGCACTTACCTTCATTTGTTGAAGTTTCCTTTGATAATTTTGGCTTTTAGTTTCTGGTGTATCTTCGATACTGTCTTCATCGTGTTTTCTTTTTGTGTTTATATTGCTTTGAGACAGAAGTTCCAAAGTTATTGACAATGAGCGGAAATAGCATCCAATTACATCTATTTTCTTATGTGGTATGTTAGCAGCTTCAGACTTCTTAGTGTTTTTCTGGACCTTTTTCAACTTTTCCTCTTTGAAGAACTATTTGCTCCCTGATTTTAAATTAACTTTCCCATTATAAATTATTTCAGCTCATGAATTATCTGAAATGAGTAGGAGTAAAGAATAATTCATCATAAACGTTATTCAAGTATTACTAAGGCATGCAAATTTAAATAGCCAATATATTATATCTACAGTAATAAGAATGAAATGAAACAACCACTGACCATCAATTTAATGTAGCAACAACGCTTAATATCTCCACTATCAAGTTAAACTATCAATATCAACTCATAGTTTTCATCAGAATAATTTATATTCACTTATTTCACTTCTCTTCTGGGTTTTCACAACAATCAACAGAATCTAACGTGAACATAACCTCACTAGCGTATGTCAAATCTCAATCTCACCACAGAACAGTTGGACTGTTTCAGAGAGGATTATGTTGTGGTTTCTTTTCCTCTTTTCTTTGAATAACAAGAGTAACAAAGAACAAACACCCCAAAGAAACGTTACCAAAGATGTTCCTTTCGGAGAAATGAGAAAATGAACATCACCGTTCTCTGCTCTCTGCTTCCTCAATCTGATTGCGAATTTGTCCCATAAATAAAATTAAACAAAAACTTAACTTGTTTTTGTACCATCCCTTTGTTACTGCCCATGTCTGTTTATGACATAAAATTTTCGAGAATCGTATTTTGGTCTGTTTGATAATAAATAAAGAAATGCCAGAGTATTGATTAATTGACCAAAAAAATATACTGTTTTAGACCTTCTCAGAAGTGTACATCATTTTAATCAGAGTTATTTGTTAAATAAAACTTCTTTTATGTTCATATCCATATCTTTCACCCAATAATTGAGTCAGCATGCTGAAATCGTGAAATCCCCAGAAATCCCATTATTATGGCATCAGCAAGTAGTACAAGTGCCAAAACTCTGTTTGATGATTCTAAAATGAGATTAGCTGATAGGGTTCAAATGAACTTGAATACGTATGTTCACTTGCAAGACAAATTACGAGAGATCAAAAAGTAATGAGGCAAGTAATGATATTTGTAATTCATATCATGGACTAACTTGGTGAAAACAGACCCATTTTTCCAGATTTTAATGCATTCGGCTAGAAATTTCGCGGTACAGGAACAGCAATGGAAAACAGTGTGAAAAATCTCAAAAAATGCAACTATTAGCAGTTCACCTTGGGTACCAACAGAATTCTATAGAAAATTCTGCTCGCCAAATGAAGAAGTTAAGGAGCAAATATGTGCTATGCAAAGATGAAGTGAATTGATTAAATTGAAAGTGAAATCATTTTTTAAATTTTTTTTGACATTGGTGTTTTATATTTTTATTTGTTGGTAATGTCATTAGACGACCAAAAAAAACGTATTGAATTAATCAAATATTTGCACATGACTTTTAATTGGCACTTTTACTTATAATTTATTCTCTGAACTACTTTGAAAAGGTAATCTTTAGTTATAGGGAGAAAACAATCATTTTATATATGTTCTTGCAGGACCAGAGATGATATTAAAACATTTCAAAAAAGACATCAGTATTCCTCTGAAAACTTTCTGTAGATACTTGCAATCTAAACCTTGTCCACAAGTTTCCATCACTTTAAAGGATGATACCCCTTGTTTTAAGAACGCAATAAATGCTCCTGACAAATTGTTTTTCGTGATTCAGTCGGTAGCTACACATATGGAAATATTTTACTCAGTGCCAAGCAATTATCCGATGAAATATCTAAAAAAATTGCTGGAAAAACACAATGAAAGAGTATTGTTCCTATGTTCCAATAATGTGAATTATGTTATAACGCTATGGGTATCTGGATGTCTGGACAAATAGGTAACATATTAATTCGTAAGATTAGAGAATAGGTACGTAACAAGATTTCACTTTTTCAGCTGTACCTTTAAGTCCTTTGCACCCACAAAATCTTCTACTATATTATACTAATGATTCCAAACCAAAGATGCTGATATCATCTCCTAAATACAAAGATATTTCTGAAAGAATAGCCAAAAATACTGGAACACAAATGTTAGTTTTGGATGAAAAGATGAAGCTCAATTGTGCTCAAAATTTCCCTGAAAAAGATAGCGAGTTAGATGTAGGATTGCCTGATCAATTTATAGGAAAAGTGATGCATTAATATTGTATACTAGTGGCACTACAGGATTTCCTAAAGGTAAATAATTTTATGAAATTAAGTTGAGAGAGAAAAGGTTATTGTAATATTAATTAATTATTTGTTTTAGGGGTAGTTTTGAGTGAGTAAAAATCTGTGCAGTCAAGTTAATATGCTAATTGATGCCTGGAAAATCTCATCAAGTGATATATTACTACATACCTTGCCTTTAAACCATGTTCATGGGATAGTCAACGCTTTTATGCCCGTTGACAGTGGAGCGAAAACTATAATGCTACCAAAATTCGATGCCAACAGCGTTTGGTCTCATATGCTTGGAATCAATCCAAAATTCAATGACCGAAAATTAATGTTCTAATGGCTGTTCCTACAATATACTCCAAATTGATCGACGAATATGATAGAGTGTTGGTGAGGACCCCAAAATGAAAGATTATATCAGAAACACATTAAAACGCGTGTCAGATTAATGGTTAGTGGATCAGCACCATTACCGAAAAGTATTTTCGAGAAATGGTTCGAAATAAATGGACACGAGTTATTGGAAAGGTACGGAATGACTGAAATCGGAATGTGCCTTTCCAATCCTTACGAGTCTAAAAGAGAACCAGGATATGTGGGCAAACTTTGCCTGGAGTTTCTGTAAAGATCGTGGAGAAGGATAATAACGACAACGATAGACTTCTTGTTGAAAGCAGTAATATTAATGGAAAAAAAAGTGTTACTGTTCACAATTCTACAATCAGTAAAGGTAAACCCTTTAGGTCATCTCTTGGTTAAAAGTAATGGAGTATTCAAGGAATATTTCCAAAGACCAGAAGCTACACGAAAAGAATTTGCAGATGACGGTTATTTCATTACTGGTGATATTTGCGAGTACGATATTGAAAAAGATCTGTTCAAAATTTTGGGCAGAGCTAGTGTTGATATCATAAAAACAGGAGGTCATAAAGTTAGCGCATTAGAAATAGAAACACAGTTACTAAATATTGAAGAAATAAAGGAATGTGCAGTATTAGGGATTCCGGACGATCAATGGGGTGAAAGAATTGCAGCTGTCATTGTTCTGAATGGAATAGAAACAATTTCTGTGGAAGATTTGAAAAAATTGGCTTCGGATAAGTTACCAAAATACAGTATTCCTAGTATTGTGAAGGTTGTAGAGAGCATCCCCAAAAATTCAATGGGTAAGGTAAATAAGAGAGAACTAATGAAGACTTTGTTCAACAAGTTACAATGAATTTATTATGAAGCAAATTTTAAGGCTGATTATTTTTAAATTTCTATTATTATTACTTTTATGAATAAATGTTTAATGCAAGTTGCTGCTTGATTTTAATATGATCAGTCTCTGATATGATCATGAAGTAGTGGTAAAATAGGTTAGAAGTTAGAACACTGGAAGATTTGTCTCTGATTGGTCGAAATATTACAAAATGGCGGAAAACCTGCAATGTTCCTAATTTTTTTTTTCGGTTGTCGAATTGAATTTTATTTTCTGAATGAACACAATTTCCTGAGAATTTCACATGTCTACAGCGATAAAAAAAATTCACCCGAAATGGATGAAATTTGTTCAATTTACTTCTTCAATTATCACTCATGAATATGAAAACAGAATTGTAAAATATCGATTGTGTTCGGTACTACAGTCATTCAAATGTTTCGTTCAGACCTCTGAAATAATAAAATAAAGGTTTTGAGTTCTAGAGTCAAAATAATTAAATTATTGGTATGTCCAAAAATTCTAGATAAAGAAAAATTCAGTGAAACTTAGTTAGGACTCGAACCGACGTAGGTATTAAATAGAGAAACGAGACTGTTCCAATCCAAGATTATTAGTATACGTTGCCAGGCAACTTTAGTTCGTAGTTCATAAAGTTTGACTACTGGCTAAATTATTTTTTGTGCAATTCAAGTACCAGTCAAAACTCTATGAACTACGAACTACCGTTGCCTGGCAGCCAATATTAATATCCTTGGAACAGTCTCGTTTCACCTTAATACCTACGTCGGTTCGAGTCCCAACTAAGTTTCACTGAATTTTTTTTTTATAACTTCATCTAGAATTTTGACGGATCTACTCGGATCACGGACCCGGGTCCTATAAGTTTATGAACACATCTGCTTTAGGATTTGAAGTGTCAGACGTATCAATAACTCAACCAAATAATTATGAATTTATTTTTTCAATTCCAGTCTATTTTCGGATTGTCTCTACCTGTGCTTGCATTAATTGGCTTTTGTGAATTATTTCTTATGATTTCTGGTGCCCTCCCATGTTTAATGTTATATTTGAGTAACTATGTTGAATAAGTAAAAAAGGCTGTAGCTAGCGCAGAAAGATCCGCATACAAAGTTATGAAGAAGTTGTTTCACATTATTTTCTTGGCTCGTGGAACCACACATGTTACCACGAAATTTTTTTCTCTTCCCATAATTTTAGGAATTGAATAAGTATATGAAATTATTGAGAAAAGAGTGGAAGACTTATTAGTTATTCCAACCTTTTTCAAATACAAAATTAAACTGCAGTGCGTATGCGGTGACTCTACGACCCTTCTCTTGTATAGGGTTGATAACGGCTGACGAAAGCGACCGAAACGTTGAACAGAAGTAAATATGATGCAAAAAATACAGTTATTTATTTATTTTATTTTATGATGCAAAAATCCCAAATGATATATCGATTCAGAAACAACCTCGCTTTCCGATCTTTGTGTTAATTACTAGAACGTTATAATGATATGCGAAAAGCGTCTATGCAACACTTGCAAATTTTCTCCTGTCAGGAATTAACGAGGTGCTACATTGTAGAAAAGAGAAACAATCGAAAATAAAAAATTTCCATGTTACTCAATACTTTCTTCATTATCATTTCCATTCTGGCGGATTGTGCTACAAAAATTGAATCACATCATATGTTGCATGTTGTTTTCACTTTGCTAGCGCATGGTGAATTTTTATAATCGCTCTCTTGAAATGCTGAGAGCGTTCATTATTGTTTGTGAATTCGCGTTCACTTTCTAACGTACCGTGCCCGTCTCAATTTGTACGTTTTTCACCATCACCTCATCGTGTAACTCTCTGACATAGGCGCAGCAAAAGGAACGCTTCAAGAGAAGTGCCTATAGAATTGGCATTTCCAGATTGTTAAAATATTGTTTTTCTACAAACGTCAAAAAATGACAAGGTTTGCGCATTGGCAAGAATATGCGAAGTGACCCTTTTTTCATTTCCTTCGTTACTATGACACCGTGCGCGAAGTAGTGTGCGAAATACTTACTTCGCACACTGCATGTAAACTATATGGGATTTATATATTTTAACTTGGTAAATTTCTTGAAATCTACGTTTTCTTAACATTGAGTGTTGCTTTCAACATAGAATATATTGCCCATAGTTATAATACCTAATACTTTATTTGGAAAACAGTTCAAACCAGTTCAATATTTTTTTCATATTAAGCTAAGCGTTTTGTAGAAAAATTTTTGTTTGCATCACATGCGCGAAATACTTTGGTGATCTCGACTATTTTTTTTAACTCGGCTGCGCCTCGTTAAAATCAGTTCTCGATCACCAAAGTAGCATTTCGCGCACTAGATACAAAAATAACTATTTTTTCATATGACAGCAAAAACAGTAGTAGTGTTAAATATATTTAAAGTGTTTTCCAATAAGAGGTGTTATTTTGAATAGCCCGCTATTTCGGTAGATGTCACGTTTGAAGCTGTCATTTTTTGACATTTGACAAGTAGAAACTACGCCATTAATAAAAATGGAACGATACACGCTTCAAGGACGCATTGAAATTATTAAAATTCACTATAAAAATGGTGAGAATTTGGCAGAGACGGTTCGTAAAACTCGAACATTTTGGGTCGTCGTGAAGCACATTGTCGGGCCGCTGTAAAGAAATTGTTGGAAAAATTCGAGCTGTTCGGACAAGTTAGTGATGTGAAGAATAAAACCCGGCACGTCGCTCAAGAACAGCCGAGAATATTGTTGATGTAGCCGAAAGTGTTGAAGAAAACCCAGGTTTGTTCATTCCTCCTCGTTCTTTGGAAGTAGGCATTCCACAAACGTCATTACACCGTATTTTGCATAAAGATTTGGGTCTTAGGGCTTATAAAGTTAGGTTAACACAAGAACTCAAACCGGCCGATCATCAACAACGTCTTGTCTTTGCTGATTGGGTCGTTGAAATGCATGAAAATGATCCGGAATTCCATCGAAAAATTATCTTGAGTGATGAGAGGCCCATTTCCACCTCGGTGGCTTCGTCAACAAGCAAAATTGTCGCATCTGGGGCTCGGAAAACCCAAGAGTTATTCTTTTAGAATCCTCAACGTGTGACTGTTTGCTGCGGTTTATGGTCCGACGGAGTCATATTGGACCTTACTTTTTCGAAAATGGGGTTGGCCAACATTTACGGCGAATGGATTGCGCTATTGAGAGATGATGAATAATTTTTGATGGCCGAAATTGAATAGTATCGATCTGGAGAACGTTTACTTTCAACAAGACGGCGCTACGTGTCACACAAGCAATGAAACCATTGATCTTTTGCGGGAAAAGTTTCCTGACCGTGTTATCTCTCGACGAGGTGAACACAATTGACCAACGAGATCTTGTGATTTAACACCTTGCGTCTTCTTCCTTTGGGCCACGTGAAAGAGAAGGTCTATGCCAACAGCCTAGCGTCGATTCAAGACCTCAAAGATGGAATTATTGAGGCTATCGAGGAAATAGGGCAGCCACTTTGCGATTTGGTTATGGAAAATTTAATTAAAAGGATATGGTCATGCAAGCGTGGTCCTGTTAGTCATTTGCCTGATGTTATTTTCCTCTATAAACGGCATAGCTTTTTTTATAATGAAATAAACATCCGATCATTCATATTGAAAAATGGCATTTTTCTTTGAATATCAACATAAGACCTCTTATTGGAAAACCCTTCATCACAGTTCTTAGAATATATGTTGACAATCAATGAATCAAATACCCTCAAACCCCGCTGGCGAATACGCCAATGGACAATCACCTCATCGAAGAGCTGTAGCGTATAATTTCTATTATAATAGACATCGTGCATCGAATTCCAAGAAACTATGGTCCGTTCACTTTCGATTATACAGATTTTCAAAAGGTTATTAGAAACAACACGAGAGTGTTTATGAGATGTTTATTAATTCAACACTCGCACCATGAAGATCATAATAATATTATCGTGAAATCATTATCTACGAAAATACGTGTTTTCTCGATCTTCATGAACGATATTGCTAACAGATTTCTCGTCTCTCGAACACGAAAAAATATCGCCTAGAGTCAGGTATCGATATCCTACGGATAGATAAACATTGTGTGATAAAGGAATATACCTTTTGAATAAATGAGAGCTAACAAAATTCATTACATGCTGTTAGTGCAAAACGGGGGTACCAATTCTGCATGATACCAGAGCTCAGGCTCAGGGAAAAACCTCAGTAGAAAAAACCTTGTCTCGTCGTTTTAACAAAATTGAAACTTAAAACTATTCGAATAAATACCTTCAATATTCAGGTACAAAATACTCAATTCTTTGCTCTTTGGCCCGAAGGTGTTTTAAACCAAGACAGGCCTTCCAAGCGATGATTTTTCGAATCTTCTGTGACCGCTACAGACCCCTAGTTATAGTTACCTATAATTAAAAAGGGGTTACAGTTCACTGTGACCTCAAGGTCTATTGTGTCCACTTAAAGAGCTGTACTGACCACATCCTCTACAGCTCGCCTTCAAGTTCCAGAGATCTGATGAAATCCAAATCTGTGAAGGCTTCAACGAGGTTAGTTCCTCACTCTTACAAGTTTCTCGCGTAAGGCATTTTCTCCCTAGGCTCGTAATGGCAAAGCATTCCGTGACTAGGTGAATGGGGGTTTTCTTCCTCCTCCCCACAGAACTTACACTCGTCGGTGTCAGATAATCCCATCCTCAACAAGTGCTTCCTGAGGCGACAATGTCCTGTGAGAAAGCCAGTGAGGAGGTGTAATTGCTTCTTACTAATATCCAGATATCTTTTAGACCCCGCTGTCTCAAAGTTACGAAGGAACTCAGTGGAATGATTCATGCCTGGGAGATTCCGCCAGAGTTTTTCCCTCTCGGCTAATTCTTCGGCTCTCGTGAGTGTCCGATGATTCCATCCTCAACAGGTGCTTCCTGAGGCCACAGTGTCCTGTAAGAAAGCCAGTGAGGAAGTGTAATTGTTTCTTACCAAGATCCAGATAATTTTTAGATCTTGCTGTTTCAAAGTTCCGAAGGAACTTAGTGGAATGATCCATCCCTGGGAGATTCCGCCAGAGTTTTTCCTTCTCGGCTTTCTCCTTCTCCAGAAACTCCTTATAGGTACATTTACCTATACCACAGAAGGGTTCTGGGCCAATGAGTGACATTCGTGCGCCCTCTTTGGCAAGTGTATTGGCCTCTTCGTTTCCTTTGATTCCTGAATGGCCGGGAACCCAGATTAAAAAGACCTTATTTTTCTTGCCTACCTCATTGAGTTTGTTCCGGCACTCCCAGATCATCTTTGAGACGATGACGTAGGAGCTCAGTGCTTTAATAGCAGCTTGACTATTTGAGTGTATGGCTATATCACAGTTCTGATAGTTTCCTTCTAGAGTAGGTATATCAAGACATCTTTCAATAGCTAAGATTTCCGCTTGAAAGACGCTCATGAACAGGAGCTTAGCGACAGTGCACACTTGGTACTTGGCCCGTATATCCCAGCGCCAGCTCCTGTAGAGGTTTTGGAACCATCTGTATACCATTTTATGGTGTTTTCCTTGAGGTTATGGTCGGTGTGTTCCCATTACTCTCTTTTATTTAGCAATGTCCTGAAGTTTTTCTCAGTTCTTACTTTCTTGATCATTGCATCACTAGGGAGGTTCGCAGATGAGACCCCTACTGGAAGGCAATCATCTCTCATAGATTTAATAATAACTGTGTGATAGACTGGGGTTCGCTACTACAACATGTAGGTATTATCCTTATAATAAATTTAAAAGGACGTTTTTTCTTTAAATTTTTATACAAGCCACGTCCACCATTTGGCAATCCAACTGATGACGTTTGAAAACCAAAAAGCAATATGGCGGTGGTTGGCATAATTGATTGTAAGTTTACATATAGTGCTAAATTTCTTCTTTTTAAATATATATTGTTGTTTGAAAGGTGCGATGAACAGCTAATCAAGTAATAAATAGAATATAAATATGTTCCAACTCCCTCGATGTCTAAATTCTTCTCCAAATCCACATACAACTGTCTTGAATACAACCGTAAAATACAGTAACTGCATATAAGTGTTCATCAAAGTTTGTTATCCCTCGTCATAATCATTTAATGACAGAAAAACATTGGAATTAGCAGGCTCAACAATACATTAGGTGAGAGTTAAGAAATTGGTTAATATAATGGAGTTATAACGCGAAGAGGATCCCAATTTGAACACCATAGAGTATGAGTTTCTCTGTAGATAATGAAGCAAAACAAATTGTTTATTCTTCTTCCATTAAAATGCTATAAACATTTTGGATTAATGTAGAATCGTACCATTGAAACAATAGACGATATGAATTATGGAATAGGTGAGATAGGTAGTTACACGAAGGAAAAGCAAAGATGCTTCTACTTTGTACAACAATGAGTTAGAAGAAATGTTTCAATCTTGATAACATTTATATCTGGTGGGGATATTCTATGCCAAGCATAAAAGTGGATTTGATATATTACACTGCAATAGTTTTATTGTAGGTAATATCACAGGGGCATCTCATTTTTCCGAAAAAAAGCAAAAATCACGTTGGGAGGTAATATCTTAACAAGAAGCATGAGTGCTGCTGGCAACAGAATTCTGAGTTGGAAAAATATTACAGATGCCTGAATGCTTGAAATTTGACGAGACCATTTCACTAGTGACAGATTATTCTGCATGCATTATGTATAGTTATTAATAGCCTATTCGTTTTGAAGAGTTTCGTGCTCTTGAGTAACTCAAAAGCTCGAAATACGGCTTGCTATTGGTTGCGCAACAAGAACTGGAACAACTCAGGAGCTCGAAACTCTTCAAAACGAATAGGTACTATATCATTTGAAAATTTTTTGAGATTTCCAACAACCAATCAAATTTCCTCATTCTGTACCGCATGAACAATTTCACCCAATCATGTCATCATATAACAGCCTATAACAGACCATCGGCTGTTTTCACGTTGCTATCAACCATAGAGATGGGATCTTAGACAAAGGACAATCCTTTGTCTAAGTACAGGATGGTATAGAGTTGCCATCATTGAAATAAACGTGGTATCAGATCCGCCATATTACTACCACCTAACGTCAAACTTAACAATCGTTGAATTTTCTGGAGGAATTGTGATTCTTGCGCCTTTTTGGTTAAATTGTGATTTTTTCTGTTTAATAATATACGATAAAATGGTATCGTGCACTGAGAGGCTTTCTTCAAGCAGAGAAGAGACAGATAAGAAGAAAATTAGAGAAAAGCATATCAGGTAGGGATGAGTACTGAATAGTTCCGCATTCGAAATTTTTGCTAGTCTCCCTTGGTAATCTGACATCTTTTTATATATGTATATTATTGCATGAAAAAAAAATTATTTATTTGATATTCAATTGACCTCATTTGAACAGGATTCCTGAAGACCCAACACGTTGTATTTTTTGGTGAAATTTGTAAACAGAAAAAACTGGCAACTTAATTCAACCTTGTACTTTCCGCCATATTGGTCCCCGACTTAGCCCCGCCCAGTGGTACTATTTTTCCTTACTCAATTGTATGTCATAGCGTATCTTCTCTATTATATCTCGATGCTATCGACACATATTGATGATTTATTTAGACTTTGATGTATCAAATTTTAATATTTCTAAAAGTCAAAATATAATCAGCAAAAAATTTTCTATCCGAATAACTCTCGGACATTGATAAATGCTCAAAAATTTTATGACAACTTTCCCAAGCTTGTTGCAGAGTGTTTCTAAGCAAAAAGATTTCGAAATCTTTCATTAAATTTTTTTGAACAATTATCAATGTCCTTGGATTATTACTACTGTACTACTGATAACAACTATCAAGTTTTGCAGCGGGTATACTCGAAAAAACTGCTCACAGCTGCTGCCATGCAGTTTTTCCATCTAGAAACCCCCATTTGTAATTCAAAATTGCGCGTTTCTGATTGGTGAAAATTAAGTCAAAGGAAATAGTCATGCTTATTTTGAATTAATAATTGAATATGAACTTCACTACATAGATTTATAATACTAACTAGATGGAGAAACTGTCAAAAATTTTGAAGCAAATGGCGGCCATTCGCAGTTTGGGTTTTACTTGAAGGTGTCAATTTTTCAACGAAAAAAATTCGAGCACAGATGGCATAGAACATCAAAATATTCGAGTTTCATCCCAAACTGCAAATGGCGGCTCACTTTTTTTACGTGACAGTTAGGAAGTTCGACGTCCAGTTAGTACCTATTATAGGTCCATGCTTCACTACAAATAACCAAAGCGGCCATATTGAGGCAACCATAGAAATATGTTCGACCCTTCATTACACTTCACTCAAAATTGTTGGTCATTTCAGGTGAAATGAAGAAACTTATAATGACTTACATCGTTTTTCGTAAGGTTATGCAGTATAATCTAGAATATAAACGAAAGTCGATTACATTCGAAAATCCATATTAATGCGTCAGTACTTCTTTGCAATCAGAACCTAAGCTAACTACCATATCAAATTGTTTACAAAATCCCTATGATTTCCATAACGACGGTTAATCACTATTAATCGTTGCAACATTCTTAATAGTGTTTTGATTACATCTTTTTGCACGAAACTTCGTTCCGGCAGAAAAATAAGCAGGTATTTCGTTTGCAAGTTGTACAAATTAAAACGATATTGACGTTACCATATGTATATGATGTTGTTTATAGTGTTTATGAACACTCATTTCGGATTAAGTTTGTACAGCCATATTTCAGAGAAATGAAAAAGGAAAGGAAGCGGTTTTTATCTCTTTTGCTTACTTTCATTTTCGACTGGGGGACTGGGGTAACAGTATGCTATCCTAGTTTTCGAAGGCGTCACAAAAATTCGAATTAAATGAGTTGGCGTCGGAAAAAGTGAATTGGCATCAAATAAAACTAACTGGCAACCTTTAAGATGAATTGACAGCGAATAAAATGAATTGGCAATTTTTCTAACGCATAACAGTTGAAAAAAACGCAAAAATTTGAATAAAATGAATTGGCATCGAATAAAATGAATTGGCAACTTTCCAATTCATTCGGGAAGCCATGCACCAAAATACGAATAAAATGAATTTGCAACAAATAAAATGAACTGAGAACTTTCAGAGGCGTCACAATTATTGGGTAGTCAACTCAAGAATTCCGATTTAAAAGCGCTCCAAAATTGTTTTGAATAGAGAAGTGGGGTTCATGGAAATTCAGTCGCCATGGTTCGCTGGACGGGTGAGGAGCGTTCGTTCTGTGTGCGAGCATATTACCAAAATCAACATTTTTTTCTCTGATGAAGCCCATTTTCATCTCAACGGCTATGTAAACCAACAAAATTGCTGGTATTGGTCTTCAGAAAACCCCAAAGAGAAACATGAAACTCAATTGCATAGTCTGAAGATCACAGTTTGGTGTGCAATACACGCACAAGGCATTATTGGCCCGTACTTTTTCGAAGACGGACGCGGCCGAGCAGTAACAGTGAATTCTGATCGTTATGTGGACATGTTGAACATTTTTTTTGAACCAGCCCTTCAAGACTTTGATGGATACAATCGGGACACTTGGTTTCAGCAAGACGGGGCCACTTGTCACACTTCAAATCGGTCTTTACCTGTTATTCAGGCGCTTTTTCTTGAAAAATTGATTTCTCGGCGTGGAGACCTTCCATGGCCCCCCAGAAGCCCAGACTTGACACCTTGCGACTTTTACTTATGAGGATACCTCAAAAGTGTAGTCTACCGCAACAATCTCCGCACTCTAATTGCGTTGAAGGAAAATATCCGCCAGGAAATTCAAGCCATCGGTCCAGAAACTTTGCGACGTGTTTTTCTAAATTTGGGGGTTCGACTCAAAAAGTGCCAGCAGAAAAACGGTGGACATTTGGTCAGCGTAATTCTTAAGAAATGAATTTCCAAAGACTGAGCATTATTTGTGAAAAACAAATTAAAATTAACTTGATAGTTTTTTTTTAATTTCTCTTTCAAATCGTAATTCCTCAGTTGACCACCCAGTAGAAAAACCATTGCACAAAAATTAGAAAAAAATTAATTGGCTTTTTCCCAAAGACTTCTCAGTTAGAATAAGTTTGAGAAGCCATGCAGAAAAATTAAATAAAATGAATGAGCGTGGAAAAAATGAATTGACGTCGCATAAAATGAATTGGCTACTTTCCAGAGGAGGCACAGTGAGAAAAATTTGAGAAGCAATGCAAAACAATTTGAATAAAATGAATTGGCGTCAACGAAATCAATCGACAAGGAATTAAATTAATTTGTAACTTTCCAGTTTGGGAATCCAAGCACAAAAATTTTAATGAAATTATAAATTGGTGTCGAATAAAATGAATTCGCTGCTAATAACATGAATTGACAACTCCAAAGGCGTTACAGTTGAAAAGAATTTGGAGTCCATGGAAAAAAAATCAGAATGAAATGAATTGGTGTCCAATAAAGTGAATTGGCAACTTTTCAAAGGCATCTCTGTTAGAATGACTTCTAGAAGCAATGCTCAAACATTTGAATAAATGAATTGTCGTCGAATGAAACGAATTGTGACTTTTGAAAGTTATCGCTGTTCGAATTAGTTTGAGAGCACAAAAATTTCAATTGACTGAATTAACGTAAAATAAAATGAATTGGCAGCGAATAAGATGAATTGACGTCGAATAAAATGAATTGACAACACGAATAAAGTGAATTGGCAAAGATTAAGATGAATTGGCAACAATTAAAACGAATTGGTGATGCACAAAATGAATGGGAAACTTTCCAAAAGCATCACTGCACAAAATTTTGAATAAAATGGATTGGCGTCATTCTATCTCTTCGTAAACGACGTGAATGTTGCGTTTAATCGTAGCCATGATGCAGAGAGGTGGAGAAGCCAAAGAAAGTGTATGTGAAAGTATGCCCTAGAACTTGTGGCTCCCTGTCTTTATTATTATACGATTATAATGATTGTTATCGTCAAGGTCGGACGTCTAGGTTCTGGCAGCTGGGAAGGATCAGCACCGGATCTTCAATTTTTGGCGCCATCCCACTTTCCGTTGTCAATATCACCGGACTGCGTTTCCGGTATTTCTGTATGAAAGTTTTTTCGATCCTCGGATTCGGTATGAGTAGATTAAGATTGATCTTTCGAGTTTCTCCGGATGCGTTTTTGGTTTGGAGTGGAAGATTTGTTATTAGGGCTACAAATTCGAAGAGAAGTGCAGGTCCTGGGTGTTATTACTGATTTTCATTACTTTTCCGTCGTCGTATGTGGAGAGAAAAACCTTCAGTTTAGTTTAATGTAAAAATTGATTTGGATTATAGCTCGCTACGTTCCAGTAAGATCATAGAAAACCAGGAACTGGACGAATTGGGACCTTACGCTTCAAAATACACGATCGCAATTTATTGAAGTAAATGTCAAGTTACCAAAAATTGCATTTATGGAGAACCTTGTGAGTGCGGTAGAGCTTAAATTGAAGAAACTAAATGTCTTTTAAATGTTCGAATCAAAGACCATAAAAAATTGGCGTAACATACTGATACTGATATTGATAGCTTTTTCAATAATAAAACATAGGATTTCTTCCAAGATATCGAAAGAAGATAAACTGAAACGTAGAAAATCAGAGGAAGCAGCTTTCATGGCCATTACCGAAAATACCATCAGTATGAGGCTGATGATCTGTTGGGGGCTACAAATTCGAAGTAAGGGCATATGATGATGCATATGATGACGCATTGGGACCTTATGATTCAAAATTGAAGGCCAATTTTGGAAGTGTGGTAGAACCTATATTGGAGAGAAACTAAATGTCCCTTAAATCTTCAATCAAAGAACATACAACATAAGCACAATGGGGAGATACTGCTAAATCAAAGCTTGTTCAACATGCTTTGAAGGAAACCACAGGATTTTATGCGGAGAAGCTTCCGTTGTATCAAAAGAAGAATACTTGAGACGTAGAAAATGAAGGAACCGTCTGTTGATCTCAAAACAATCTAAGCTCTAATGATAATATCCAACTCCAAAAAGATAGAATTCAATCAAAAATAGATCTGATTTTCTGGGAACTGTCAAAATGACGAACATTTTCAGAGACACGAATTTGCTTTTCTTTAAAGTTACAAGTCTTAACTGTTTTCCTGATGGCTGAAGAATGTTGATCAAAACGTTGAATAAAAGGAACGAAAATGATGAGAGAAAGTCCAGATACCATTTCAATGAATATGCTTTTGAGTTTTTCTATTATTTCCTTTTTTGATATGGCTGATATTATCTGATCCTGAACCTTCCATGAAAACCTCAAGTCTCTCAGGAATATTGAATTATGTATTTATGGTCCATGTTTTGAGAAACAGTTAGATATAAATTAGTATGAATCGTGACATTTAGAGAATGGCAAACAATGGAAGTTGTATTATTTTCGCTATTAAAATTTCCCACGGTTAAAATTATTCATCACGTCTAACAAATTAAGGACCGAAAACTCACGAAATTGTAACAATCCAATTCTATTTAATAGAGTGGATGACAGTTCTTGTTGATTTGACAAAGCTAGCTTATTTATATTTCTTTGTTTTGTTCTCATGAACGACATGGTGAGTAAACGTATTGTCTAAACTTTCGTAGGTCATTAAATATGAAACAGTTCATTGCTGAGTTGTTCAATACCTTGAAAAAAGCATCAGGGCTTCTAGTCACATTATGGTGAGTCTCCCAAAAAATAATCTTTCGATTAACCCTTTGATATGGGCTTTGAATCAATGGTTTATGTCCAAATTTTGTAACACTCAGCGTATAAAAGATTTAGAAATGAATTGAAAAAACTGCAGGGAAGTTGAGAGCTTGCTTCTTTTACTAAAATGGAGACAAAGTGTTATTGGCTTATGTTTTCTGAAAAGTCGAAAAAAACGGCTCATGGAAAATCTCAGTAGAAAAAACCCTGTCTCTCCGCTTTTGCAAAATTAAAACGAAATACTTTCAATTTTCAGATACAAAATTCTGAATTCCTTGCTCTTAGGCCAGAAGGAGTTTGAAAGCAAGTCTCTCAAGCGATGATAAATAGAAAGAATCATTATTGATAATAGATGCTCTATTAATCCCTAAAGCAAAGATTATATAATCTATGCCCTAGAGATTTTCGCTTATGACAACTGATGTCAAAAAACTTATTTCGGTTTTTGGCCCATCCCTATCGACGCCACTGATTTCCAGGTAACTTTCAGGCCTCGCAGGAAAACATCAGACAATCATCTCCGTTCTTCATCCTCCCACTCAGCATCCCAACGCAAGAAGAAATCTGTTTTTTTTTAGAAATTGAAGACAATCACCAAAACATGATTTCTTTTTCTTTTTTCAATCACGGATATACCCGAAACTACGTAAGGAGTTAATTTCGTTTCATGGCCGGCCTTGCCACTCACTTTTGGTAACAAACCTGTAAAACTTTCTCGATTGTCTACCATGTCCAATAAACACATAAAAAAATAACAACACGCGTGATTCATATTATTCATATGCCTGAAAACGGATCTCGATGAGCAGGTTCGTATTCGAGATGATTTGGTACCTATTTAATTTATTCAAGAATAATCACTACGTCGTATGTGATGGCGTCGAGCGGTCGAGGAATTTGTTGCTCGCAGTGTTCTGCCAAAATTAATCGATACGATGATTCAATCCTGTGTAAAACTTGTGATAAAAGTTACCACATTAAGTGTGTTGAAATATCTATTGAAAAGTTCACTAAAATCCGTGAGGATGGAAGTTTGAATGATTGGAAATGTGATAAGTGCAAATCCACCAGAAATACTTTTAACATTAATGATAATATATCCCATTCTGATGGTATCTGTGTGGCCAGGGAGGACCTTGTGTCGTTGAGAATGGAAATTGTAAAAGAAATCACCTCAGTTTTCACCAACGAAATTGATTCTCTGAAGAAATTAATCATTACACAAAATAAACAAATAAATGAGCTGTCAGACGTGATAAGAAATCTGCAACACGGTAATGATCTTATCTCTGTATCGGCTGACATTGGCCATGAAATAAACACGGGAATTCCACCGTCTGTCCGAAATTCCACTGTTGAACCACCTGTTTCTGCATCTCCGATACCTTGCATTTCCGAGATAAATAAAGAAATTACGATTGAAAACAATGATACTTCCAACGTGAATAACTCCCTTGTTGATGAAAATACGAATGCAAAGGATGATCAATTTACCATCGTTACATCGAAAAAAAAGCGGAGGAGGCATAAATCGAGCCATGGAGTGACCCGGAAACCAGACAATGAGCATTACAGTTCTTCAAAAGTTGCCACTACGAATAAAAGAAATTTAAAACCTATTATCGGCACTTCTAATTCGGCTTCGCTGCATGTTGTCCCCAAGAAACAACTATCGTACTTGCATGTATCCCGGCTGAGTCCTTCAACGACCGAACAAGAACTCCTGGACTTTTTGGCTCTGGCTACTCTGATGTAATGTGTGAGAAACTAACATCCAAAAAACCTGAGGTATACTCTTCCTTCAAGATTTCGTTACCTACTGCGTTTATATCTGAGGCTATGGATCCAGCATTTTGGCCAGAAGGAGTTGCGGTGAACAGGTTTTTTCGAAGACACCAACAACCAATAAACAAAGTATAAGAGGTAAAATTCTTCATTCATTAGAAAATAGGAAAGAACACATCATCTCAACAAAAAAGTTAAAGCTAGTTCAACTCAATGCTCAGGGACTATCTAACAAAATAAATAAACTGGAAATTCTCACGGCTCTTGAGAATCCCGATATTTTGAGTGTTGTTGAGCACTGGTGTGATCCTTGTGAAATATCCTCCATGTCGCTCAATGGTTATGTTATAGCCGCGTCATATTGTCGACCAACACGTCAACATGGAGGATCACTAATTTATGTTAAATCCACATTTCAATCAATAGAAATAGAGCATATTCAGAAATTTTCATTAGAGCTGCAATGTGAATTTTGTGCTATAAATATAAAAAATTATTCATTAAAAAATATTTGTGTTATCAGTTGCTACAGGCCTCCTGGTGGTGATTTGGGGTTGTTCTTTGAGACTTTTTCATATGTCCTGGATTTTTGTCTAACAGGTTCGAGAGATATTTTTGTATGTGGTGATTTCAATATAAATTACTTTGAACCCCACAGTTACTTAGAAAATTTTCAGATTAGCTTCGACCTAAGTATAACTTCTACTGAACCTACTAGAGTGTTCACCAACAGGCATGGAATCACAAGTTCCAGTAAGCTGGACTACATTCTAACGAATGTAAGTAATGATCTCATTTCCACGAAAGTGATCGATGCAAACATTGGGGACCATATGGTGATTATTCTTTCGTACAATTGCGAGGGTCATGCCTCATCATCTGAGACCATTTCGCGAACTTTTCGTATGTTATCTGATAAAAATCTTGAAAATCTTTCGTTGGTGGTTTCATGTACTAACTTTGATGCGGTCTATGAGTCTCATGATGTTGACATCATGTTTGAACGTTTTTGTGCCATTCTGACATCGCTGATCGACTCTTCTTGTCCGCTCAAGAGAACTCGTTCTGCTTCGAGTGGACGGCCAGGTTGGATTACGGCTGAGGTCAGGCAAGCGAGTAGTGATTTAAAGAATCTCCATTGGCTGTGGCAGAATTTGAAAAACGAAGAGTCCAAAAAACAATATAGAAAAGCCAAAAGTCAATACACAAGTCTTTTGAAGCTCACTAAGTCCAACTATTGTCGGGGTGTTTTGGATCACTCGACCAATAAAAATAGGACCATCTGGAGTTTGGTACGAGGTGAATTTTTCTAGATTGGGTGAAAAGTTATCTTGAGGATAGAAAAATGTTCGTTACTGCAATCAAAGAAATTCTAAAGATTATCCCATTCAAATGGGAGTCCCTCAGGGATCCGTGTTGGGGCCACTATTGTTCATTTTATTTGTTAATGATTTGCCGGACTCTATTAGAATAATAATTTTGTTTAATATTATAATGTTATTGTTTGCGGACGACACGTCCTTCTTGATAACAGCATCAAGCTTACAAGAGCTAAAGACAAGATGCGAAATGCTGGTAGAGTATTTTTCGGACTGGTGCCGCAAAAATTCTCTGATACTGAACATTGATAAGACTAATCTAGTCCATTTTCAGATACGTGAATCTGTTGAACAGTTGGTCCTTGAACTTCCTCTGGGAAGACTAGAATCTTCTGAGTGTGTGAAGTTTTTGGGCCTGATGGTTGACAAAATTTAAGTTGGCAGAGTCACATCCAATCTGTGTGCAAAAGCTCAGCAGTGCGTTTTATGCGCTGAAGCGTCTGAAGCATATATTTCCATCAGAGGTGCTAATTAATATTTACTACTCAATGGCCTTCTCACATATGAATTACAACGTCATTCTATGGGGAGGGTCATCAGAAAGTATGGAGGTTTTTGTTGCTCAAAAGCGAATTATTCGATTGATCTTTGGTCTGAAACCCCAGGAGTCCTGTAAACCACTGCTTTTGGAACATAGAATAATGAGTTTTCCTGGTATTTTATTTTAAGATCTTTATTGCATATTCACAAAAATATGCAATCTTCACGAAATGCTCTGAATATCATGAATATAACACAAGGCATAAGAACACTATCTCGATCCCTGTGCATAGAACATCCAAATTTGAAAATTCACCTATGTACAGTGGAATTAAACTCTATAACAAACTACCAAATAGGTTCAAAAAACTTGGAATACTTTAGATTTAAGAGGGAACTCAAGAACCTTCTGCTGGAAAGATGTTTCTACAGCAAAGTTGAATTTTTGAGTTCTGTCATTGAATGAATTATACATATATATATATTTTTTTTCATTTTCTTTAAGTTAATCATTGTTATCTTGTTAATTGACTTGTCCTATACATGAACCATGTCTTAAAGGAATAAATAAATTATTATTATTATTATTATTATTATTCGATACAAAAGGGTTTTCCAATAAGAGGTGTTATTTTGAATAGGCCGCTATTTCGCTAGATCTCACGTTTGAAGCTGTCATTTTTTGACATTTAACAAGTAGAAACTACGCCATTGATAAAAATGGGACGAAACACGCTTCAAGAACGCATTGAAATTATTAAAATTCACTGTAAAAATGGTGAAAATTTGGCAGAGACGATTCGTAAACCCGAACATTTTTGGGTCGTCGTGAAGCACCTTATCGGACCGCAATAAAGAAATTGTTGGAAAAATTCGAGCTGTTGGGGCAAGTTAGTGATGTGAAGACTAGAACCCGTGAACGGCGCTCAATAACAGCCCAAAATATTGCTGCTGTAGATGATAGCGTTGAAGAAAACTCAGGTTTGTCCATTCCTCGTCGTTCTTTGGAATTAGCCATTCCACAAACGTCATTACATCATTTTATGTATAGTATTAAGCAGAAAAAGTCACAATTTAACTAGATAAAGGCGCTAGAATAGGGCTGCAATAAATGTTGGAGCATCTACCGGGACAAGTGGCACAAAAACAGGTTAATATACCGTGCGAAAAAAGCTCATCTTATAGATCTATAATAGGTGTTATACATACAGGGTGTTGCCTTATAGTAGGTCACAACTGAAGGGTGTGAATCTACATATAAATTTGAGAAAAAAAAGTTTATATGAACATGGTCCGCAAAAGCTTCGTTACGGAGCTACAGGCTGTTGAAATTTCCAAAAAAAATTGTTTTTCCTTCATAACTCCTGCAGTTTTTGAGATATTCAGTCCAAACTTGGAATGCAAGCTATTTTCAGCAGTCTTCATCATTGCACTTCCTGAATTTTAACTAGAATCTACAGGGTGTTTTCTTTTCTGGAGCCATATCCTTTTTTTCTCATTTTTGCAATTTTTTGACTCTTGTAATTTTTCGTATCTCTCACCGTTTTCTAGTAAACAATATTAAATGATTGTACATATGTTTATATTGAATTAGCTTAAGTTGAGTCTCAGATGACGAGCTATCAAAATAAAAGCAAATTATTGGCATACCTATCCAGTATTTCTATTATTTTTTTATTTAGCGAATAACATACAATCGTTCAATAATTTTTTCCTCGAAACGGTTAGAGATACGAAAAAATTACAGCATAACAACTAAATTCAAAGTACTGACCGGGACAAGTGAATAACAGACGGGGTCACCGGGAATCAATGCTTCAAACCGGGACGTGTCCCGGCGTACCGGGACGTATGGCAGCCCTACGCTAGAATCACAATTCCTCCAGAAAATTCAACGATTGTCAAATTTGACGTAGAGGTGGTATTAATATGGCGGATCTGATACCACGTTTACTCCAATAATGGCAACTCTATATTATCCTAACCCTATGATTCCCAAATTCACAGAGTGTTTTTATGGAATTATGGTACCGGTTAAACTTAATGAAACATTTACTTTATAGAACACAAACTGTAGGTTTATACAAATTCGAATCCATCCATCATTTGTACCATAAAATTACCCACTTTCCCTATTCAAATTCCTGATGGGATTACAACCCTTTCCAGGGGGTTGCTAGTAGAAACAAGCTTTATATCCCAGATCATGTCCCCCTCTCATAAAAAATCGACGTGTATAAGTGTTTTCACACATTGTGATTTGTTGTTGAGTTGCTGAGGGTGGACACTTTTAATTGAGGCACCCTGTATGCTATTGCGCTCGAAAATGGCATTTCACCATATTATTATTATATGAAGATAGTTTGTCGGACAGATCCCAGATCCCTCTATCCAAGCAATCGCCCTGTAAATGACATTCAAATGTTAATCAGAGCAAGTTTTCAAATAAAAGAAAACAATTCGACACAAGAAGAAACTAGCAGAAGACCATTGTTGTTCTCAAGTCTAGCTGAAATAAACGAGTCAATTCTCAGTGAATTAATTAAGTACACGTTCATTTATTCGCTCGAAGAAGTCCGTGAAAATGCTCAATAAACAAACAGAGAAAATTGGATGATGATGAAAGTGTTTTTTTTAACTAATTGTAGAAGAGAACATCATTGTTCTATGTTTGATGCTTTATAATGCTTGTTACGCTCTCAAATTTAGAGTTTAAGCGACTAATTTTCCGGTGGTCCTCTAATTTTCTGATTCACTAGTGAAGAAAGTGAGAACTGTATAAATCAAAAGTATATATCTTCGATGGGTATTTTCAGTATGTTAAAATATAGAGCTTTTCATGTGACAGCAATGATATTTTTCTCGAAAACCTACGAATCAAAAAAACGCATTTTCGCTATAATTTTCTGAGGATCCACTATTTCCATTTCAGTTTAGATTCTCAAAATATCTTGTTGAAATAATTTCGAAACAAACTATGTATTAAATTTTTCTGGTTTGTATTTCTTTTTATACATCTTTGTTTTACTCGAGAAAACCTCCAAATTATTGAGAATGTCATAACTATAAAACACAGCAAGAAGGCTCTAAGACACGTTCATTTATTCGCTCGAAGAAGTCCGTGAAAATGCTCAATAAACAAACAGAGAAAATTGGATGATGACGAAGGTGTTTTTTTTAAACTAATTGTTATATAATGTTTTATAATGCTTGTTACGCTCTCAAATTTAGAGTTTAAGCGACTAATTTTTCGTTGGTCCTCTAATTTTCTGATTCACTAGTATAAAGAAAGTGAAAACTGTATAAACTAAAAGTATTTCTTTGATGGGCATTTCCAATATGTTAAAATAAAGAGCTTTTCATGTGACAGCAATGATATTTTTCTCGAAAACTCTACGAAAAAAAAACGGATAATCGCCATAATTTTCTGAGGAACCATTATTTCCATTTCAGTTCAGATTCTTGAAATATCTTGTTGAAATAATTTCGAAACAAACTATGTATTAACTTTATCTGGTTTGTGTTTCTTTTTATACATTATTCCTTTTCTCGAGAAAACCCCCAAATTATTGATAATGTCATAACTATAAAACTTAGCAAGACGGCTCTAAGAATTTTATTTCAGTAGGTGCATACATTCACGCAAACTGAAAGAAGTTTTCTATAGAATATATATAAGTATTAAACTTTACCTATTATTATATTTTTATACTGCAGAAACATATTAGAGATATTTCAAAATATAACAGATTTCGTAAGAGCCTTTTTTCATTCATACTAATTTCTGAGCCCGCTTCTTTCAGAGGTTTTAACTCTTTTGTTGTAGAGGATGAATGGCATTGTTTTATTCGTTTTTTCTGCTTTATTTTTTTAATCGTGACATGTTTCCACTTTATGATAATCATTCTGGAAATATTTGCGAGCGAAATAATGTATTGAGCAACTGAATTTTCGGGCCAAAATGCTGATTCAGAACAAGACACATGTTATCAATATATCAATAAATTATAATAATTATAGCACCGTTTTTTCCACTTATATAATGTATGACAAAATTTCCATTTCGACTCTACTAAAGTCAGCTATTTAAAAATTTCCCAAATTCCACTTGACAACGCAACTCACCATTGACTATTGGTAAAGTAGGTTGAAAAAATATTGCAAAAGTATAAAAACTCCGTAGTCTTCCTCTGAATTGATTTTCGATTGGTTTTTCCTTTAACACTCACGAAAGAAACCATGTTATGTTATATAAATCCAGGATATACAAGATACTGTATGAGGACACAAAGACAAGTAAGAAACTGATCTTGAATAGTTGCATAAGTAAATTGCACACATCGTTGAAGCTGGTAATTCTACATTGAAAAATTAACTATAATTCGATTTCAACGAAATTCTTTGAGGTGAATTCCTAATTGGGAAATAGTGGAAATACTATTTGCTGATTGGCGGGATGACCCCGTTAACCAAATAACGAAATGTGGATTTGGAATCACGCATCATGTAATATACGAGGGTTCCTAAAAGGGTTTTCCAATGAGAGGTGTTATTTTGATATTTAGAGAAAAATGCAATTTTTCAATATAAAAGATCGTATGTTTATTTCATTATGAAGAAGAAATTGTGCCGTTAATAGTGGAAAATAACATCAGGCAAATGACCACTACGAGCACGCTTACAGGACCATATCCTTTTAATGAAATTTTCCATAACCGAATCGCAAAGTGGCTGCCCTATGTGCTCGATAGCCTCACGAATTCCATCTTTGAGGTCTTGAATCGACGCTGGGCTATTGGCGTAGACCTTTTCTTTCACGTGGCCCCAAAGGAAGAATTCGCAAGGTGTTAAATCACAAGATCTCGGTGGCCAATTGTGATCACCTCTTCGAGAGATAACACAGTCCGGAAACTTTTCCCGCAAAAGATCAATGGTTTCTTTGCTTTTGTGGCACGTAGCGCCGTCTTGTTGAAAGTAAACGTTGTCCAGATCAATACTATCCAATTTCGGCCATAAAAAAAGAAGAACGACGAGGAATGGACAAACCTGGGTTTTCTTCAACACTTTAGGCTACAGCAGCAATATTCTCGGCTGTTCTTGAGCGACGTGCACGGGTTTTATTCTCCACATCCCTTTCTTGTCCCAACAGCTCGAATTTTTCGACCAATTTCTTTATTGCGGTCCGACAAGGTGCTTCACGACGACCCAAAAATGTTCGATTTTCACGAACTGTCTCTACCAAATTTTCACCATTTTTATAGTGAATTTTAATAATTTCAATGCATTCTTGAAGCGTGTATCTGTCGGTTTTTATTAATGGCGTAGTTTCTACTTGTCAAATGTCAAAAAATTACAGATTCAAACGTGACATCTACCGAAATAGCGGGCTATTCAAAATAACACCTCTTATTGTAAAACCCTTCACTTCAACGAGTGCTATAACGTTCTGCCGAAATGTCTGTAATTTTCCAATTTGGAGACGAACATGGAGATTTTCAGCGTGATTTCGAATCCTGAATGCTGCAGTTGAGTTCGTTAACCAGCCAAATTGCGTTCAATAAAAAATGGCCATTCATTTGTACCTAAATATCTTAGACAAAACGAATCTAATCGGGATTAAATTTTGCGACCACATGCAATATGCTCATAATAAGCCTCATGCAAAATATTGTGGCTATAGTGTAAACAAAACCATTGAAAATTCAATTGGAGTATTGAAAAGAAGAAACTTCATATTTCCATAAAAAGATATCCGATTCGAGTGAATTTTATTTTGTGAAGAAGGGTTGATACACTGAATGTTGATGCAAAATTTCAAGCAGATCGCATAATGTGAACCATAGAAAATTCAATTGGAATATTGAAAAAAATCTCTTTATTTCCATAATGAAATATCCGATTCAAATGAAATTTATTTTGTGTATGGAGATTGATATACTGAATGTTCATGCAACATTTCGAGAATTCGAGAGGTTCGCATAATCAAAACTATCGATTCCATTTTTTATATTCCAGTTTCGGAATTACTTCCAGAGTATTTTTTCCATCGTGATGGGAGTTTGCATTTATATATTCAGTATCAATCTCAAGTCCTATACAAAATTTTGAGGTATAAGTATTATTGCTCCAACGATGAACGAGCGCTCAAAAACACATGATCAGGGCTTTCTTAAATTTTAATCATAGGATATCAAATTCTCTGCTTCATATTTGTTTATACTCAATGATAATACATGAAAATAAGTAACAATAGATCACTCCACAAGTTGATAACACTAGACCTGCATGATTTCGATCTAAATGGAATTTCTACAGGTTTATCTACTTTGATGGTGGTAGTTGGGATATTTTCTGTTATATCTTCATCATTTCTCAATATTTCATCAGGGCAGTTTTTATTTCGCTCGAAAACTTTTTCTTCCATTCCATATTGTCCTCGATTTTTCTCAATATTTTCGCTGCTGTGCTAGTGTGGCTCAGGCCGAGTTCTTCTAAAGATTTCTTGAGGTAAGAATGTTCTGATGGTTTATGGAATTCGTGGTCAATGAAAATATCTAATAATAATTCTCGAAACATTGGATCTGCTGACGGAATGAGTAGTTCGTAAAGAGATAGAGTTGGAGGCTTTGGCTCAGCCTGTCTTATGAATTGTCTTCTCTCTGTCGCACTCGATATATCAAAACATTGTGAACCCTGAGCCATTTGGAAATTCGCTATTGTGTCAACATTTACGTAGGGGGTGACAAATTCCAAATTCTCTGGAGGTCCAAATCGAACAGCAATACAGGTCACTAAATCTAACATATTGTTATCTATCGGAACTTCATTAGGAAAAGTTCTCTTGATTTCCTCGAATAAACGTAAAATCTATTAATACACTCTTTTTCTCCAGCAAAGCAAGCTTCTCGAATTATTAATCTGTTAAATTTTTGTTCACTCAACGAATATTTCGTCGAATCGAATAGTTTTTTGGAAAAATGGGGTTTCCATAGTTTTTTCATATAGTCTTTTTTCAATCCAACTATTTCATCTTCCAGCCAGTCTATTTTATTCAAATATTTAAGGGCAGCTTTCCAAACAACATAATGGGTTTCATGTTGTAAGAATAGAAGTGTGGTCAATAAGGATTCATGTGACATGAGGCCGCTATCTGTCAGGAAAAATGCATCAAGGATCAGTTTAAACCTGTCTAAATGTGATATCATTTCGAATGAGTTCTTATCTCTCAACAATTCCGATAATAGTCTCCAGTTTTCATCGTCATATTTGACTATGAATAAACCAGTGGCCTCAAGGTTAGTGAGCATCCAATCTGATGAATTTAAGTTACTTATTTGTAATGGCTCTTTAGGACAACTCATCCAGGACTTAGCCATGGAGTTGTTATTATGGTGATCAGATTTTGTTGTGTACGATATAGGTATCCACCAGCAGTACCTTTCTGCATCCTTCAAATCAATACTCCAGAATTTGCTTTGGGTTAATGTCGCAGTTCCAGTTTTATAATTCCTCTCCACTTCCACTAGAGGAAAACCATCTTGGCTAGTCCAAGAATTCCAAACAACGTCCATATGGAAATAAGCTGGAAAATTACCGGGTGGTGTTGTTTCTGTCAGAACAGCCCAAAGATCATTCTCCAGGATGCTCTGGTACTTATGTTTTTTCAAAAGTAATTGTGTGGTTTTCTTGAAATCTCCTAGACCTAGGGACTTCTCCAACATTCTAGTTAACAAACCACCTTTAAAATACGAAATCGTTGAGTAATAAGGCAATATATCCTTGGGAGTTTCAGGACAATCGGAACTCAGTTTGTCAGAAGAGTAGTCACTCATGATTTTGATTATGTCAATCACCGTGTCGGTATCTAATGTTTGTCCATCGAGTATGTAATCTTTTGCAACAGATGTTATGCGGCTTGTTATTCCTTCTTTGAGCCAAACTTCTCCGAAACATTTCATATTTACTATGTTACCAATCCATTGATGAACCAACTCATGTGCCACGATGTTTGTTGTTCTTTCCCGGAAATAATCTGGATCTAAAAGAGCCTCATATTTGAATATGATAAGTCCCCAACTTTCGGCAGCAGCTGTAAAAATAAACAAAATTAGAAGGTTGATATACTTCGATTTCATTATGCAAAGCGCGATATAGCTGGATAAATGATGATGTAAATCACAGGATCATCTGGAAGAAAGAAAGGAGTTCGGATATAAGGAGAGAACAGAAGGCACCGAATGTTGTCAGATAGGTTAGAGCTCACAGGAGATTATGAAAGGATCATAATATGGGAGAGATGCCAGAAGATAAACTGGCAAAATGGGCGGCACTGAAACTCAGATGCCTACCATAGCGATGGATCAAAAATGCTGCAGTTTTATGTTACTGAAGAAAAACTGATTGCTGGTCAAAGGCAGAAGATACGGGATTTAATCCTATATTGAAGGAGAAAAAAAGGAGTATTTCTTCTGAACTAGAAACAGCATATCAGCCACTTGTTTTGTTAGTCTGTTTGTACCTACAACTTAAGAATGATTAATTTCATGTACTTTGTTGTATGCAATAAAATGTATCATTATAATTTTATTGAGGAAATGTTCCAGAAATAGTCAAAGAGTAACTTCTGGATGTTTTCTTCATTTTTGTATGGAACCCAACCCAATATATGAATGAAAGCATACGAAACTATCAATTTTCGGACACCTTCATTGTGGAAACGCGAAAAATCTTCAAAATTGGACCAGGGGTACCTTCTGGTTTTCTAGATCTTACCGAGTAATTCTTTCAATTGGTCAAAAGGTGGATATAAAGACGTAATCAGAAACCTCATGTGTCAAATCGAGATTTTTTTCGAAAATAAGGTTTCTATCAACTATTGAAGTCCATTTTTTTAATGATGATTTACAAAAATAAGCAACAATACATCACTACACAAGGCGATTGCCTTGGGCCTAAATGCTTTCGATCTGAATGGAATTTCTGCAGTTTGATCTACACTGATGTTGGTAGTTGTGATATTTCCAGTTATGACTTCATCATTTCTCAATATTTTTGTCAGAGCAGTTTTTATTTCGCTAGAAAACTTTTTTTTCCATTCCATATTGTCCTCGATTTTTCTCAATATTCTCTCGGCTATGCTAGTGTTGCTAAGTCCGAATTCTTTGAAAGACTTCTTGAGGTAAGAATGTTCTGATGATTGATGGAATTCATGGTCAATGTAATTATTCAACAAGACTTCTCGAAACATTGGATCTGTTTTTAGAGTGTGGCCTTGATACATTTCAAGACTCGGCAGTGGTATCTCAGTCTGTCTTATCATGCGTTCTATTTTTTCACTTGGTCTTTTATAACAATTCAAACTGACAATCATTTGGTAACCTTCTATTGTAAGAGGGTTGAAGTTTTTTTGAACGAATAACATATTCTCTTCAGGTCCAAATCGAAGCGCGATACAGGTAACTAAATCTATCATATCTTTATCTATCGAAATCTCTTCAGGAAAAGTTTTTTGAATTCCTCGAATAAACGTAAACTTTCATCAATACACTCTTTCTCTTCAGAGAAGCAAGCTTGTCGAATTATTAATTTCTGGAATTTCTTTTCACTTAATGAATATTTCGTCAAATTGAATAGTTTTTTGGAAAAATGGGGTTTCCATAGTTTTTTCATATAGTCTTTTTTCAATCCAACTATTTCCTCTTCCAGCCAGTCTATTTTATTCAAATATTTAAGGGCAGCTTTCCAGACAACATAATGGGTTTCATGTTGTAAGAATAGAAGTGTGGTCAATAATGATTCATGTGACATGAGGCCGCTATCTGTCAGGAAAAATGCATCAAGGATCAGTTTAAACCTGTCTAAATGTGATATCATTTCGAATGAGTTCTTATCTCTCAACAATTCCGATAATAGTCTCCAGTTTTCATCGTCATATTTGACTATGAACAAACCAGTGGCCTCAAGGTTAGTGAGCATCCAATCTGATGAATTTAAGTTACTTATTTGTAATGGCTCTTTAGGACAACTCATCCAGGACTTAGCCATGGTGTTGTTATTATGGTGATCAGATTTTGTTGTGTACGATATAGGTATCCACCAGCAGTACTTTTCTGCATCCTTCAAATTAATACTCCAGAATTTGCTTTGGGTTAATGTCGCAGTTCCAGTTTTATAATTCCTCTCCACTTCCACTAGAGGAAAACCATCTTGCCTAGTCCACGAATTCCAAACAACGTCCATATGGAAATGGGCTGGAAAATTACCGGTGGTGTGTTTCTGTCAGAACAGCCCAAAGATCATTCTCCAGGATGCTTTGGTACTTATGTTTTTTCAAAAGTAATTGTGTTGTTTTCTTGAAATCTCCTAGACCTAGGGACTTCTCCAACATTCTAGTTAACAAACCACCTTTAAAATACGAAATCGTTGAGTAATAAGGCAATATATCCTTGGAAGTTTCAGGACAATCGGAACTCAGTTTGTCAGAAGAGTAGTCACACATGATTTTGATCATGTCAATCACCGTGTCGGTATCTAATGTTTGTCCATCCAGTATGTAATCTTTTGCAACAGATGTTATGCGGCTTGTTATTCCTTCTTTGAGCCAAACTTCTCCGAAACATTTCATATTTACTATGTTACCTATCCATTGATGTACCAACTCATGCGCTATGGTCATGGTTGATACTTCTCTAGCAAAGTCAATGTCTCCAATACCAGTTACATGGAATATGACAAGTCCCCAACTTTCAGTTGCAGCTGTAATGATAAAGAACAAAATTTCAGCACACATTCATGAATGAATGGAAAGAAACCCATTTCTCTCTTGATAGTCGAATTTGAGTAATTTTTTTTCAAAATGAACAAGAGTGTAAAAGTTTTTCACTTATAGTATGTCCTTCGCTATAGAAATTGATTTGGTAAATAAATAAAGATTCTGAATTTTATTTTTGCATTATCAGGTTTCTGAAAAGAATCTGCTTGAAACTGGTTCAAGATGTCCATACATCTACAAATCAGCTTATCTTGAAGTAATGGAAGCCAATATTTGAGCCACCTGCAAACTCTTCACATATCCAGATTTATTGGAAGATAGTAACGAATTGGTGCCATTATTATTGTCAGCATCATTGAACTCGTAACTATACCGGACATATACTCCATTCACGAAAGGTTGAGCACATAGTAGGCGTTTCTTTATTTATCTGAAGTTGGCAGTATTTACTGTCATAGAGTAAAAAAAGTCAACGTTGCCGAATGTACCCGGCCTCGTCCGACGTGCTTGCTAGTTATGAGACAACTCTGTGCAATATTGACAACATTGCGTATCAATCTGACAAGAAAATAAAGAACATAACCTAAAATTTTAATATAGGTACACAGTGGAATATACCAAATTTCCATGGCCCACCGACGGCTCAACCTTTCGTGAACGGACTATCGCCGGTATGCCAAAAATCATAAGTAAAAATTGAATAAATATCAACATATAATAATGAGAACTCATTCCAACAATATTCTTGTGTAATATCATCAAGTTCTCAAGATTGAAAAAAAACATCAATAACACAATGTTCAAAGTAGGTGTTAGGTGGTACATAATGAAGCAAGCGACGCTAGCAGTTTTCAAACACCTTTCATTGGAAATACTTGAAAATTTAGACTTAAATGAGGGATCCAGTAGGTACCTGCTATTTTTCTAGATCTGCTTGACAAACTTATTCCACACCTTTTCGAATTGTAATAGAAAAAACTCAAAAGGTAATTCAGAAAAACAGATTGAGTATCAGAAGATGAAAATTTTAATTCAGAATGGTTTGAGTTGACAACCAGAACCAATTTTAATTTCAGAATGAAACTCAGAATCAGTAATTTGAATTCCAGAAAAAGTTAAATAGATTTCAGATAATAAAAGTTGGAATTGAGATGATTTGAGATTCAGAAATAGGAAAATTTGATTCAGAAATAGGATATTAATGAATGATATATGTTCACCTAATATTATGTATAGTCCGTTCACGAAAGTTCAAGCCGTCGGTTGGCCATGACAATTTGGCATATTTCACTGTGTATATTAAAATTTTAGGTTATGTTGTTTATTTTCTTGTCAGATTGATAAGCAATGTTGTCAATATTGCATAGAGTTCTATGATAACTCGCAAGCTCGTCGGACGAGGCCGGGTGCATTCGGCAACGTTGACGTTATTTTACGTTATGACAGCAAATACTGCCAACTTCAGATAAATAAACAAACGCCTACAACAAACTTCGTGAACGGACTATACGTAATTCGAATTGAGACATGATTTCTTACAAAAATATCAAAAATAATGATAATAGTTCAAGAAGGCAATGTTGACTCTAGAAAAACTCAGATAATAATAGATATGTCCTCGGCTAACTACCCATGTAGTTTGATAACTTCTGAAATACTATTTTCTATTTCTGAAATACCATTTACAGTTCCCCAATTTCAATTGACTGTTCTGTATTCCAACTTTCGAATTTGAATTTCAATTTCGTTTTTCTCAAATCAAATTAGGTAACTTTTCTCAAATTCATTTTCTGTTTTCTGAAATCGAACTTCGATTTTCTGGATTACAACTGCAAAAGGAGTAGTGACTAAGTTTTAATCACTCACCAGCAAAAGGTGGATATAAAGTCACTAACAGAAAATCCATTTTCGGCAGCTCGTACTTCAAGTCGAAATAGTTCTCCAGAAATTCGAATATCATTTTCGAATTTCTTAGCATTGTCGAGTCCAGCATTCGTCCTCCCAACCCTGGATACCAAAAGGTGATCCTTCCATTCGAAACGTTTTTCATTCCTTCAGTTAGTACAGCGTAAGCTACTAAATATGTGGACATAATCGGAGTTTTTTGAAAGTGATCCCAGTAGGCGCCTTCCCTTCCAGCTACAGGTTCGGTGCTAGCAACAGGCATGTTGCTCAGGCTAAAGGCATCCTCATTTCTGCCGATGCTGATTTCGAAAGTTGCTTTCAAGTGTGGTAGATCGAAGCACGGAAATGCATATCTGGCATAGGTTGGTTCAAAATGGGTGCTGACCATGCTTTGGAGGGAGCCTTTCTCGTCTACATAGGTACTGACGTAGAAGCCTAATGGACGTGTACGCTGTAGTTCACCTGTAATCAGTTTGTTGTTGTAATGGTAATAAAAAGCCGGCCACTCACGTACAGTTGAAACTGACAGTTTCGACTGAACTGTTAACAGCTAACAATGGCTATATCAGTCTCAGTTCCACTCGAATTTTTCAACTGTACAGTTCAACTGAGAGAAATGATATCCATACTTCCATACTAATTTTATAAATGCGAAAGTAACTCTGTCTGTCTGTTACTCTTTCACGCCTAAACGGCTGAACGGATTTTGATGAAATTTGGTATGGTGATAGATGATAACCTAGAAATGGTCAAAGGCTATAAATAATCACGCCATCGTTCTTAGGGGGTTGGCAGTAGGCAGATAACTAAATTGAGTTAGTGATTTTTAGTAGTTTTTTGGGGACTATTGCTCTTTCACGTCTAAACGGCTGAACACATTTTGATGAAATTTAGTAAGGTAATAGATGGTTACCTAAAAACGGATATAAGATAAAAATGATTACGTCATTGTACTTAGGAGGTAGGAAGTAGGCAGAAAACTGAATTGAGTTAGTTATTTTGTTATGGTTTTTGCTGGGAGTTTTGCTCTATCATGCCTAAACGGCTGAACGGATTTTGATGAAATTTAGTTAGGTGATAGATAGTAACCTAGAAAAGGATATGGGTTATTAATAGCTTTCGTACTTAAGGCGTAGGCAGTAGGCAGAAAACTAATTAAGTTAGTGATTTTTAATCGTTTGTTTTAAAAGTTTACCTCATTCACGCCTTAACGTCTGAACGGATTTTTATAAGACTTGGTTAATATAAAGATAGGATCCTAGGTACGGACACAGGCTACTTTTTACGGCGGGAAAATACCTCATTCCCGCGGAAATCTAGCGTGATCGTGTCAAGAAGCGCATGACGCCATAGCTACTGAAATGATTTTGATGTTTTTTTTTTAACTGAGTGTTACTAAGACTTCAAGTTAGTATTTACATTATTAACTTTTTATATTTACTAAGGAAATATTCGGAGCTATCCATTATGTGGCTTAGGTTGCTTTTGAACAAATTTTGATGTGAAGTTGAGGACTGGAACACGATAGTGGGACATTGTTGCAGGGGGACTTACAGCCGGGAGAAAACAAAAAAACTTATGCGGACGAAGTCGCGGGTAAAAGCTAGTTGTTCATATTTTTAACTGAAAGGTTCAACTGAACTGACGGTGTGTGGGGGTTCAACTATGGAGTTCTCAGTTGAGTTCGTGTCGATCAAGGGGGTGCATCACAATGTCGCGTAAACAAAATCAAGTTATAATCGATTTTATCGAAATATACTGGGTGTCTCGGAAGATGTGGAAAATCTCTCGGATTCAGATAGAACATAAAAATGAAGATGACAAGTTGCCATAATTTTTTTCCTAGCGGCACTCCCTAATGACCTCCCTAAGTGACGCCACTGGAAATCCATTTTAGTGGAAAAAGTTTCAAACTACTCGATATAATTTGATGAAAATTTGATATGATTAATAGTATTAAGGACCTCTTAAATCACCGCACTCAAATTTCAATTAGCTTGTTCAGTTCACCAGGGGCGGACTGGGTTGTACATTTTAATACTTATATTTTTAATACCCTGTATGATGAGGTGCCAAAAAAAAAACAAATTTGGATACCTTGAACATTAAGCAAAAGAAAAGGTACTCTTGTTCAGTGTCCATAAAATGAACCGTTTTCGAAAAAAAAATAATGAAAGAAGTAAGTAATTGAAATTTATTCCACTAAAATGAATTTCCAGTGGCGTCATTTACGAGGTCGTATCTTCGTAGAGAGGGCTGCTAGGAAAAAAAATTATGGGAACTTGTCATCTTATTTTTTTGTTCTATCTGAATCCGAGAGGTTTATCACATTTTCCGGGACACCCTGTATAGATCGGAACCTTGTTTATGGCAAGTGACATCTGCTGATTACCACGATCGCGCCAAAAAAGATGCGGCATACAGCAGACTGGCAAAAAAGTTAGAAGAAATAGAACCTGGTACGATCATACGATTTCAGGTATAAGCATTATTGCTCCAACGATGAACGAGCGCTCAAAAACACATGCTCAGGGCTTTCTTAAATTTTAATCATAGAATATCAAATTCTCTGCTTCATATTTGTTCATACTCAATGATAATACATGAAAATAAGTAACAATAGATCACTCCACAAGTTGATAACACTAGACCTGCATGATTTCGATCTAAATGGAATTTCTACAGGTTTATCTACTTGATGGTGGTAGTTGGGATATTTTCTGTTATATCTTCATCATTTCTCAATATTTTCATCAGGGCAGTTTTTATTTCGCTCGAAAACTTTTTCTTCCATTCCATATTGTCCTCGATTTTTCTCATATTTTCGCTGCTGTGCTAGTGTGGCTCAGTCCGAGTTCTTCTAAAGATTTCTTGAGGTAAGAATGTTGTGATGGTTTATGGAATTCGTGGTCAATGAATAACTTTAATAAGAGTTCTCGAAACTTTGGATCTGATCTCGGAATTAAGGCTTCATAATCTTCAAAATTCACGAGTGGTACCTCAGTCTGTCTCATCATGAGTTTTCTTTTTTCTCTTAGTCTTTTATAACATTTCAACCCGACAACCATTTGGGCACCTTCTATTGTGAGAGAGTTCAAGTTTTTTTGAACGAATAACATATTCTCTTCAGGTCCAAATTGAAGCGCGATGCAGGTAACTAAATCTATCATATCTCTATCTATCGAACTCACTCCAGGAAAAAATTTTTTGAATTCCTCGAATAAACGTAAACTTTCATCAATACACTCTTTCTCTTCAGAAAAGCAAGCTTGTCGAATTATTACTTTCTGAAATTTTTTTTCACTCAATGAATATTTCGTCAAATTGAATATTTGTTTGGAAAAATGGGGTTTCACTAGTTTTTTTCATATAGTCTTTTTTCAACTCAACTATTTCCTCTTCCAGCCAGTCTATTTTATCCAAATATTTAAGGGCAGCTTTTCCAAACAACATAATGGGTTTCATGTTTGTAAGAATAGAAGCGTGGTCAATAATGATTCATGTGACATGAGACCACTATCTGTCAGAAAAAAATGCATCAAGGATCAGTTTTTAAACCTGTCTAAATGTGATATCATTTCGAATGAGTTCTTATCTCTCAACAATTCCGATAAAAGTCTCCAGTTTCCTTGTCATATTTGACTATGAATAAACCAGTGGCCTCAAGGTTAGTGAGCATCCAATCTGATGAATTTAAGTTACTTATCTGTAATGGCTCTTTAGGACAACTCATCCAGGATTTAGCCATGGAGTTGTTATTATGGTGATCAGATTTTGTTGTGTACGATATAGGTATCCACAGCAGTACCTTTCTGCATCCTTCAAATCAATACTCCAGAATTTGCTTTGGGTTAATGTCGCAGTTCCAGTTTTATAATTCCTCTCCACTTCCACTAGAGGAAAACATCTTGCCTAGTCCAAGAGTTCCAAACAACGTCCATATGGAAATGGGCTGGAAAGTTACCGGGTGGTGTTGTTTCTGTCAGAATAGCCCAAAGATCATTCTCCAGAATGCTTTGGTACTTATGTTTTTCAAAAGTATTGTGTAGTTTCTTGAAATCTCCTAGACCTAGAGACTTCTCTAACATTCTAGTTAACAAACCACCTTTAAAATACGAAATCGTTGAATAATAAGGCAATATATCCTTGGAAGTTTCAGGACAATCGGAACTCAGTTTGTCAGAAGAGTAGTCACTCATGATTTTGATCATGTCAATCACCGTGTCGGTATCTAATGTTTGTCCATCCAGTATGTGATCCTTTGCAACAGATGTTATGCGGCTTGTTATTCCTTCTTTGAGCCAAACTTCTCCGAAACATTTCATATTTACTATGTTACCTATCCATTGATGAACCAACTCATGCGCTATGGTCATGGTTAATGTTTCTCTGGCAAAGTCAATGTCCACCACACCATTCATACTGATATGACAAGTCCCCAACTTTCAGTCGCAGCTGTAATAAGAAGAACAAATTTCAATACAGTGAATAACGAGGCAGATTCTAGATTCATGAATTATAACTTTGTTTTTCTGAATTCCAATTCTCAAATTCATTATCTGAATGACATTTACCACCTTCGACTTATAGGTATTCAAATCGAAAAACAAGAAGTATTATCTCTTTGGAAATGAAAAGAGTAGTTTGGACTGAAATAAATGGAAAATCTTTAGAATGAACCCAAATACATTCTGAGATCCTAGCTCTTGTTTTGGGAATTTTCTCATTCAAGCTGCAGACCCTCCTTACGAGAAAAACACAAATTTACTTCCTTACGAAATAGTCAACTATTACCAGTGCCTGGACTTGTTACCAGTATTGAAACCAGCAAAGATGTCCAAGAACCTCTAACACCAACTTCAGATTATCAACCAGAAGGTGTTGTTACCATCCAGCACAACAGCAGGGTTTTAATATTAGATGACCAAAACATT
>JACDNR010000399.1:0-33720 GCA_013421045.1 Propylea japonica | reverse complement strand
ATTTCTCTCAGTGTAAGGAAAGCACGCCACCAGTTGGTTTCACTAATGCTGTTCAGGGCAACTCAATGGACATAATGACACCAAAATCTGGTCGATATCTGCTGTCACAAAAATTAAAATATTTACCTCCGATTCGAGTGAAATTCATTTTCTGTATGAAGATTGATAATATTGAATGTTCATATTTCAAGAGGATCGCATCATCAGAACCATAGAATTTGTTTTTTTATTATCAAATTTTTACAATACTTCAGTTTTTGAATAATTTCTAGAATATCATTCCAATTGTGCTGAGATCTTGCGTTTATATATTTAGTTTCAATTTCAAGTCCTATGGAAATTTTGAGGTAATTGCCTCATTGCTCCAACAATGAATGAGCGTTCAAAGCACTTGCTCGGGGCTTTCTTAAGTAATTTTTTTTCTGACAGATTAATTTTACTTTGGTTCTGATCGCATTTCATGCGTCATTCGCAATTTACACGTTATTTTTCATTAATTTTTATTTTCACTTCCAGGATGAATTTAATTCTGGAGAAATGTTTATTTCATCGGGGGCTCCTGTGGACTACACTTCAGCATACTAAGCATACCGCTAATTCCGTCACTGCATTGATCTACTTGTTGTTCGCTCTTGAATTCTGTATTCGGTTCATCTGTAGTAATTATACTAATCACTCATCCTACACTGTTTATTCGATATTGGTTTTCACATATGTTTCCTCTCAATTTCAACCAATATTGTTACATATTCATATGCCTCCTCACCGTGATATTTGATGAACTATTCAGATATCAAATTCATACCTATACAGTAATGCTTCATTACACCAATCTCATCAAATTCCCCGAATTTGAGTTGGCCATGGTACATGCAATTGAATTTGTAGTTCGTGAACTGAGTAATTCATATTTATTTCTATTTCTTGAAAATAGTAAATCTACAATTCTATCAACTACCTATCTATCAACTTACATGTCATTAGATGAATCAGGTATCAAAATGAAAGATGAAAGTTATTTCCATCGAAAAGGACTATTACTAAAGTACACCCACTTTCAAAAGTTTTTGCACCCCCCTGTAGTGGAGATAAAATAATCAAGATTCAAAAATATTGTTACTGACAACAAAAGAACTTGTTGACAACCAAATAAATCGATAACATAACGAAACAAAAAAATTTCATGTCGATTTAGTCAAATGTGTGCCTTCCTGAGGATCAGTTATTCGTTTTAAGTAACGGTTAGTTCAAAAACTGTGTAATATGCCTAGAAGGGAGTTACCTGAGTTTGACAGAACTACAATTATTGATCTCTGGCAAGAAGGGCTCTCACGCCATCAGATAGTCAATAGATAAAATTATTCGAATTACGGTTAGCAGAACGATTAGTCGCTATGAGGAAACTGGTGCAGCGCAAGTAGACCTCGAAGTGGTCGTCCTCGTACTCAGGGGGTGAAACTCTCTAAGTAATGACGTGAACCAATGTGAGCTACTGCCATCTATTAGTCGTTTTGAATGTAAAAATGACATAACACTTCCTCATTTATCTCGTAGCCGTAAGTGTAAGTACAGTCTATTCAATTTCCTCAATTTTATTTTGATACATTTCATTAAAATCCACCATGCCACAGAAGTATTGTTGTGTTCCAAGATGTTATAATAGCAACGAGAGAAAAAAATGGTAAACATGAATTTAATTTCTTTGATAAAACTTCATTAGGTATACATCAAAGATTGATCTTTGGGTATACATAATATATTTTCAGCAGAATAGTCTAGAAATAATTTGTGTATTTCTCTAAAACATTTGTAGTTCAACAATTTAGAGTGATTATTCTTTAGTAGTCACAAATAGAAGAGTAGAAATCGAACACATTAACATGTTGTGTATTGACTAATCTTTTTTTGTAGTTATAAATGACTGCTGGAGGTGAATATTGATTTCCTTAGTATCTACATCTTTTTTTCACTTTTGTATATGTACAACTGTGAAAGGTATGTTTTTTAGTTTGAGTTTTTGATGTTATATTGATTAATGTATATTTTCATAGCTTCACACATCCAAAACTGAGAGTATACAAGAGTTTGGCTAGAAAGAATAGGCAACGAACATGTGAGGAACTCTAAGTATCCATTTAATTATGTTGTCTGTGAAGATCATTTTACTGAAGAATGTTTTGGCCCCAGAAAAACTCTCATTAAATATTCTTTTCCAACACTTAAGTTACCAGGTAATGCAACAGTTTTCATGATGTACTTCAATGTAATATTTCATTTTTTTTTCATTATACACTTTTGTCTTGATGAAAGTCCTCAAGCCTATTCCTCTGAAATGAGTGCCGTGACAGAAGCTTTGTTGTCAGTATATATTATTGATACTGATTATTTGCAGGATCATCAATTATACAACCTTCAACATCTAGATTGGAGCCAATGGGGGTTGTAGAAGACGCTGGGTTAGCACAAGAGTTGGATTTGGAGCAGCAGCACCCCCAAAATATACCAGAAGTGATAAAAGACTTGCCTTTACTGGTCCAAAATAATACTTATAGTAGAACTAGGATATCACAACCATTGATGCTTTACGACACTCCAGAAAATGTTCCTGAAACTGCTATAGATGTTCCTGGAACTCCAGTAGATGTTCCTGAAACATTGAGGATGGGAGATTGTCCAAGAGGTGAATTGAATGTCTTCATGAATCTTCATAGTGTAATGTTTTTTGGTTCGTTTTATGTATTGTAATATGTTAGCTCTTAATTCAAAGAAAAAAAATATATAGTGTAATGCTTTGGTTTTTTCAGGAAAGGGACCGGAACGGAACAGCAAAGAAAGGGTGAAAGTTTCTACATCAAGGGTATCTTACTCAAGGATTGGTAGTTTTCCACTTAAGCACTTGAAGATTTAGCTAATTTAAGTTATTTCAGTTCATACAAGAAGCGACAGTGAATTATTATCTGGCAAACAGTTGAAATCCTTGAGAAGGATAGAGAAGTATTTGAGGGCCAGAAACACATGTTTGAAAAAAAAAGTTGAGTATCTTCAGAAGCATGGCTTGACGAAGTTTCTTAATGGGGTGAACAGAACAACATTCAATTTTTTCATGTCTCATCAGCGAAACCAGAAATTAATGAGTAAGGGTCGCCGATTCTCTATTGATGACAAAATTTTTGCCCTTGCATTGTATAAACAAGGTGGTAGAGGATACAGATATCTATATAAAATATTCAGTTTACCTTCAAAACGAACACTCATTAATATACTCGGTAACATTCCTTTCGAATGTGGTATCAATAACAAAATTTTCGCGAGCTTGAAAAATTCAGTAGGTAAACTGAAAAAATTAGATAGGTATTGTGTCCTCATGTTTGATGAGGTTGCATTGTCCCCTGGTCTTTCGTACAATTTCTCCAGAGATTGTATGAAGGGCTAGTGGACCTGGGAAATGGTCACAGAAAAGCAGAACTAGCAGATCATGCCTTGGTACTTATGATCAAGAGCATTCAGGGAAACTGGAAGCAACCACTTGCTTTCTATTTCTGCCAAAGTTCAACACCCACGACACATTTAGTGAGGATAATTAAAGATCTGGTAAGACATATTCGTCTGACAGGTTTGCACATAGGTAGTAGCCACTGTATGTGACCAAGGCTCAACTAATGTGGCAGCGGTCAACTCATTGTTGAGAGAAACTAAAGAATACTGCTTGAGGAATGGTATTGAAAATAGATACCAGGGGTATCTTATAGATGGGCAAGAAATTGTTCATCTATATGATCTCCCCCATCTCTTCAAGGGTATACGGAATGCCCTCTTGACAAAAGATTTATACTTTCGTCAAGAGGGTGTTCTGAAAGTTGCGTCTTGGTCACATATCCAAGCATTATATGATTTGAAGTCACGTAACGGCTATAGTGTAGTGCCAAGACTGACAGACGAACATGTCATACCTAGTAAAATAAAAAAAATGAAAGTTAAGTGTGCTGCTCAAGTTTTCAGTAGGTCTGTTCATATTGTTCTAAAATTATTAGCAGGGGTGAGTACTGAAATAACGAGCTCATCTAGTTATTTCATAGATCCCTCTGCAACACAAACTGCTGATGCTTTACTTTTTTTCGATCAACTTTTTGATAGTATCAATTGTCATAATGAGAATTTTCCTCCAGACAAGCCTCTTCTGGGTGCGGTGAAAGAAAGTTCTCCCCATGTTAATTTTTGGCAAGAATCCCTTCCCATCCTGGACTCCATGTCATTCAAATCTAGCCCATCCTCAGAATCAATAATTACTCCCTTCTTGAAACATTTTAAATTCACAATTCGTGGCTTCTTATACATCTGGAGGATCTTGAAGGGAAAAGGTTTTGAATATTTAGCTCCCCGAAACTTCAATCAAGATCCTTTGGAAAATTTTTTCTCAGATAAGAAGCCACGGGTGTGAGAAATGTTAATCCCACATGCTCCTCATTCACTTCTTCTCTTAAGTCCCTCCTGATTAATAATTTCATTTCACCACATTCCCCAGGCTCAAATTGTGAGGAGGATTCTATAGTGATGCTCTTGATACTCTCAAAAATCATTGAGCTAAAAAGTACAGCATCACAACCTTCAGTGCGGTAGAACCACCTGTTTATACAGTTCAACAAAATATTTCTGATATCGATAGCGACTTGGCGACCCCCTATGTTGCTAGGTTTTTAGCAAGAAAAATCATGAAAAATATTAAGAATTGTCCTCATTGTTTAGAAATACTTGAAGAATTCGAGCCCTTGAATAAAAATAGATTAATTAAAGCAAGAACGTACAAAAACGCAAGAATGGTTAATCCATCCAGGACATTTAAGAGTATTTTTCATGAATTTTCTTGCCATGTATTTAAATCAATACCTATGAAAATTAATTCCCTGGCAATTAAAAAAGAGGTTGTCGCTGTAATAGATATAGAAAATATTGAATTTGGTGTGAAGTTCATATTGCTGTTCTACATTGGGACAGTCAATAAAATTCTTTGTGGTAAAAAAAGATTACAAAATTTTTCTGATCCAATCATGAAGATTGCATCGGAAAAATATCAGAAAAGGAGAAGACATGAGAAACTCATGGTTTCATTTATCTTCTCGTTCTTATTTTTTGTTTTGTTCTGTTTGTTGTTTTGTTTTTATTATTCTTATTTTGATGTTTTTTATTTATTTTGTTTATCTTGAATAAAAATGTTTCTTATTCTTATAATATTTCAATATAATTTTCAATGATACAGTTCATTGTCAAATTTTTTAAGTACTGATTCTGATATTTGTACATTTCACTGATTTTCATTATAACATGCGTTCAAAAAAATACTCTTAGGAAACATAGAATCCACAGCTTACTTGAGCACGAATTTTTTTAAACGCACGATATATTTAATTAATAATTTCATAACCATATGTATATATTGTTTGATGTGCATTGTATAACGCATTAATTTTTGCCAAATATAAGGTGTTTTTGCCATTTAATAAATAAATTTTTTATATATTGAGTAGTTATTTTTGTGAAACCCTAATCTTTTACTCTTCGAGTGATTTTCAATGAATTTGGAAATAACTCCGATTGTTGTTTCCAATTTATTGAAAATTATTCGAGAATTGGTCTTAGTTATTAATTCGAAAACCGAAACGTGATTGTAAATAAAGCCGCAAGAGGGCGCTGACAATATCTCGCCTGCTACTAGAAGACCGACAATAGATGGCGCTGTTCCTCGTGACAAAAATTTAGCCGGGAGTTGCCTATCTATATGTTGTCTATGCTCGTACTCCTCGTGTTACCACCAAAGATGAGAGAGAGAAAGATAGGGAACGGAGCGACTACGATGATGTTAGCGTCATCTATGTGTCATGATTAAGTCCTAAAATTAAGGAGTATGGGTAAAATCAAAGATTGTCGAGGCCATTTTGAGAAAAACAAGGACATTTGATTGCCATGATTGCACGTGGGTAACCTATTCGTGGCTTCATTTTAGTCAAATCTTATCTATGATTTTAGTTGCGTTTCGTATTGTGTTTGTGTTTATCTACATTGTGTGTGCATCTTTGGAAATTCAAAATGGTTTACGGGGCATATTGTATGGCGATGAACTGTACAAATATTAAAAAGGCAATGCCTGAACTTGCATTTTTACATTGCCAAGAAAATGGAAATGTAGGTTTTGAAACTCGTATCATGTATTTCTGAGAAACTTTTTAGGTTTTCACTCCCAGTCTCTGAAACAGAAATAATTTAAAATTTTTTAATTACGATGGAATGCTCCTGCGAAAATCTTTGCCTTAATTTGTCAGGAGCAAATTGTTTGAAAAAATTGTTGCCTAATAGTAAAACTAAAACAGGAAATAAATGAGAAGGATAATGTTACGTTCGGTGTCTATATCAGACACCTTCTTCAGACAAACTTGTAAATGTTCGGAATTGTGTGTTTTTCGTTTACAAGTTTGTCTAGAAGAAGGTGTCTTATATAGACACCGAAACGTAACATTATCCTTCTCATTTATTTCTGTTTTAGTTTTACTATTAGGCAACAATTTTTCAAAAACAATTTGCTCCTGACAAATTAAGGCAAAGATTTTCGCAGGAGCAGTTTGTCTGAAGAAGGTGTCTGATATAGACACCGAAACGTCACATTATCCTTTTCATTTATTTCCTTTTTTAGTTTTACTGTTAGGCAACAATTTTTTTAAAACCAATTTGCTCCTGATAAATTAGTGCAAAGATTTTCGCAGGAACATTTCATCTTGATTAAAAATTTTTTAATTATGTATTTCTGTTCCAGAGACTGTTAGTGAAAACCTAAAAAGTTTTTTAGAAATGCAGAATCCTCCTAGAATATATTTCAATCGATATCTGGTATCATGTATCTTAGTTTCTCATTGCTTTTTAATTTCAGTGCTCTAAAATGGATAGAGTTGTCTGGGCGAAGAGTTATTAATCTCAGCAGCTGTTATATGTATAATATGCATTGAGCATTTTTCTACAGATCAAATAAAAACAAATGGAGAAGCACTATCCTGTTGAAATTGGTTTTCAATTCCATCTTCAAATGGTGGTTTATTTTTAATTGTTTTGATAATTCAGTAACTGATATGTAAGAAAATTATTGATTTGTATTCTATTTCATTAATACATTTAATGTAATGATTTCTAATAAAACTAAAGCAATACAATATCGCATTTCATTGATATCAACTCATTTAAAACAATATTGGGATGAAAAATAACATCCAGGATGTTTTTTTCTGGGCCCGACGCCGACGTCTGAATTCAATTTAATGCGTAGGAATAATAAAATTCGAATTTCGCTTTCATTATAAATAGCAGTCCTCTGTATTGAATTTTTTTCATTTTCAACGTCATCTATGTGTCAAAATTAAGCAACTAACCGTAAAACGTTGTCGGATTTTAGTACTAGAAATGTAGAGGCCTTTCCTATTTTTCTCCCCTTACTCTTTGGTTACGACGATTTGAAGATTGGTATATTAACCGACTAAAGGTGTTTTTGTCTCTGCGGGGTCGTTATCGTTGTTTGGCCAAATTCTAAAGCCGGTCCCAGACAATGCGTGTATTTGACGAATGTTCGGCATTGGCGGTGCTTCGCGTAGTGTGTGGGAGCTCAACTTCGGGTATCATTCGGCATTCGCCTGCTATCCGAAGTCTTGTCGGTAAAACGCATGGAGGTAAAGGAAGGGGAGGGAGCATATCCTATATTTCCTTTGTTTCAAAAGTGTCACATAGTTCGGCCATATTGGTATGGGCAATTTTGTGGCGGGAATTTTTTGGATTCATTAAAGCACCCATTCACTGAATAAGAAACCACTTTTAACTAACACTTAATATCTTTCTGCTACAAATTGTAGAGAAAATGAACAAGAAATGAGGCACAAATAATAAAATTCAACGTTTAAAAAGTTAGAAGTCGGCCATATTGGTGTGTCCCTCTCTTGTTTTGTGTTGTTTTGTTTACGTGACACTTGTCAAACGTTAGGCTCCCTCCACTTCCTTTACCTCCATGGTAAAACGGCACGAATCAAAGGAAGACGAAGTACATTCGCGGTCATTCGCGTTAGCTCCCAGACAGTGTGTTTATCTACGCGTAGTAGATTGCCTATTCTGTCTTCAGTCAGAGTCGTGCCAAATTAAGCGACGTGATTTCACGGTGTTTTCAGTTCATTTAAAAAACACTACTGACTGCTCTCCGCTACTGTTCTATACTGAGGCCGTTTGGCGAACGTTTGTCAACAGAGAAACGAATGTCGAACATTTCGCGATTGCCGCAGTGTGTGGGAGGGTACCCGAAGGCGAACTACGAAGGCACATTCGCCAAATGCACGCATTGTCTGGGACCGGCTTAAAAATTAAAAAAAAAACCCTGCTATGACCGCAGCCTTCGAATGAGCTCACTCTCATTTCCTTACGTAGAGGATACAGGGGTGATAAACACCCCAAATGTGATTTTTGTCTCTACGAGGTCGATATCGTTGTTTTGTCAAATTCTAAGTATTGAAAAAAATCCTGTTATGACAGCAGCTTTCGAATGAGCTCACTCTCATTTTTTTACGTATGGGATACGGGGGTGAAAATCACTCTTAAATGTATTTTTTGTCTCTACGGGGGGTCGTTATCGTTTTCGTTTTTAGCCAAATTCTTACTATTGAAAAAAATCCTTCTATGGCCGCAGCTTTCGAATGAGCTCACTGTCATTTTTTTACGTAGGGGATATCACCCCTGAAGTTTTTTTTGTCTCTACGAGGTCGTTATCGTTTTTAGTCAAATTCTAACAATTGAAAAAAATCCTCCTATGACCGCCGCTTTCGAATGAGCCTACCTTCAAATTCTTACGTAGGGGATACGGGGGTGAAAATCACCCCTAAAGGTGATTTTTGTTTCTACGAGGACGTTATCGTTTTTCAGAAAAATTTTATCTATTGAAAAAAATCCTGCCATGACCGCCGCTTCCGTATGAGCCTTCTTTCCATCTAATATGTAGGGGATACGGGGTGAAAATCACCCCTAAGAATGATTTTTGTCTTAACGGGGTCGTTATCATTGTTTAGCCAGATTCTAACCATTGAAAAAAAATGCTGCTATGACCGCAGCTTTCGAATGAGCCTACTCTCTTTTTCTTACATTGGGGATACGGGGGTGAAAATCACACCTGAATTTGATTTTTGTCTTTACGGGGGTCGTTATCGTCGGGTTCGGCCAAATTTAAACTGTTGAAAAAAATCCTGCTATGACCGCAGCTTTCGAATGAGCCTACTTTCATCATTTCCTTACGTAGGGATACGGGGGTGAAAATCGCCCCAGAATATGATTTTTGTCTCTACGGGGTCGTTATCGTAGTTTAGCCAAATTCTAACAATTGAAAAAAAATCCTCCTATGACCGCAGCTTTCGAATAAGCCTACTTTTCATTTTCTTACGTAGAAGATGCAGGGTGAAAATCACTCCTAAAGTGATTTTTGTCTTACGGGGTCGTTATCGGTTGTTTTTATCCAGATTCTAACTATTGAAAAAATCCTGCTATGACCGCAGCATTCGAATGAGCCTACTTTCATTTTTTTCTTACGTAGGGTTACGGGGATGAAAATCACCCCTGAAGGTGATTTTTGTCTCTACGGGGTCGTTATCGTAGTTTAGCCAAAATCTAACAATTGAAAAAATCCTGCTTTCGCCGCAGCTTTCGAATGAGTCTACATTCATTTCCTTTTCCTACGTAGGGGATACGGGGGTGAAAATAACCCCGAATTATGCGTTAGTTTTTTCAATTAGCTAAGAACTTACACTGTGGGCCAAATTTAATTGAAACCCAATTTGCTTCTTACTTGGCTCCTCCTGTATATATTGATTAAGTAGATATTTTTCATACAATTAAGAAAAGATCTCCCTAATATTCACACAAAATTTCACCAGAATCTGGCAGATAAAAAATAATTATTCAGGGACAAATTGAGTTCCAAATAAATTTGGGTCACCAGTGTAGGTATATGAACGCACTGGGCAACTAATTCTTAATCGGTATTTTTTGGCGAATGAATGGTTCATGTTAAAAAACCTTATCGTCGTTTTCATTTTTAATCGGCTCAAAGGAATGAAAATGACCAATGAAAAAGAGATTTTTTATTTAATATAGAAATGGGTACTACGGATGTAACGAACCGCCATTTTCAAACCTGACCGAATTTCTCGATCCGGCTCTTCTGACCGGACCGAACCGAATTTATAAATTAATTAAATTCGCTCTTACAAAGCCAGTATTGAAAAAGGGGACCCTAGCGACCTAAGTAACTATAGACCAATTTCTTTGCAGCCGGCATTCTCAAAAATTTTTGAATCAGTAATTACATCCAGAATACTGTATTTCATGAATGAAATTAATATTTTCAGAATTTTAACACGGATATTTAAAAGGCAGATCCACTAATACTTCTATTTTTCAGTTCGTGAACGCAGCTTTACATTGCTTAGAGAATAAAAATTTAGCGTTGGGTCTATTCGTAGATTTAAGTATAAGGCATTTGATTGTGTAGATTCTACACACTGTAGATCATGAACTTCTACTCATAAAGCTGGATAAATATGGAAAAAAGGGAAGGCAAATGATTGGATACGGTCCTATCTGTCGAATAGGAAGCAGCAAATTGTAGTTGGTAGTATGGATGATGATGTAAAGTCCGAAATTCGAATTGTTAAAGTAGGAATTGGTCAAGGTAGGATTGCTGGTCCAATTTTGTTAACGATCTACCAGAGGCAATAGAAAACTATTTAACAACTTATTTTATTATGTATGTAGATGATACAAATGTTTTAATCGAGGGTGGGGATCTAAACGAGATTATTGATAAAACTAACGATGCGTTCTCGGAGATAAAAGATTAGTTTTCTATGAATAGATTGGTCATTATGAGTCGAAACTAACTTAGTACTATTTCGCCCAAAACAGGCTCAAACTACTACTCTGAATAGTATCTCTCTCGAAGATAATAATGTTACCCTTTCTTCTGACATCAAGTTCTAGGGAGTGAATATTGATGAATTCTCAACGGGAAATTCTCATCGATGAGGTCTGCTTGAAATTATCTAGTGTTGTTATGGAATAAAGATTTTGTCTAACCACTTGGAGGAAATATTTTAAAAATGATTTTTCATGCTAAGTTTGAGTCGATTTTGAAGTATGGAATCATTTTTTGGGGTCAAAATCGCAAAATTAATTCAGTATTTGTGGTCCAAAAAAGAATTTTGAGATGTATTTGTAAATTAAGCTACAGAGAATATTGTAGAGGAAAATTTCGCCATATGAACCTGTTGACTATCTATGGTTTATACATTATGAATGTTTGCTTCTGTTTTCAATAATAGAGAAATGTTTAATATAAACAGAGAACGTAAAAACAATACTAGAAATTTAGATCTTTTGATCCAGCCGTTGGCACGATTGTCATAGAGACTTGAAATTTTCAGGATGCGTTTCGGTGCCAAATGGCTCGGTAAGTTCGTTAACCAACCAAATCGTACCAGTGTTCCATAAAATATGGCCATTCAAAATTTTTGTTCCTCAATATCTCAGGAAAACGAAACCAATAGAAATGAAATGTTCGGCCAAAGGCAAGATGCTCATAACAAGCACATTTTACATACAGTTCCAGTTTTCCTTTCATACAGTGTTCTTGCAATTCTTTCGTTCACGATACCGTGTTCAATGGGAGCGTTTCTCAATTGCTTATTTTCGGTTATGTTTCTACATATATTTCCATACGTAGTTGGCATATTTGTTTTACCAAATGCCTTACATATTCTGCGAAAAATGAAGCAGTTACCCTTATTCGCCTATCCTGTTCCCATTATGCGCTTTCTCTCTGTAAAGTGGTTTCCTTTTCTATTTTTTCAAGTCTAAACAAATTATTTAGGAGAAAATGAATCGTAAACATTTGATGTGATACATGGAAAGGTATTTTCTGAAGGAAATGTGTTGGAACAGAGTACACAAACATAATCTTCGGAAAAATTCATTTTACTTTCCGGATCAATACAATGTTAATGGAACCACCGTCTACAGATGCCATTACTACACTGAGCCCAGAGTACAACCTCGTTCAGTACACCTTGGTCACAAAATGTACACTGGGCAAGTTGGTCATCTTCATCAGCATAAACTAATGGTGCTTTTTCAGCCTCAATTCTATGGTGTTTTTATAAATGCCGCCCAATAAAAAGGGAATCGTACTTCTTTTTTTTCTGCACGAACTTTCTTGTGAAAATTTTTCATCCGTTGAATCAACCTTCGTTAATCTATTTTTCCTTATTTCAAGTTTATTTTCTACCAACAACGCCATGATATCTTCATACAAGATTCTAATGAATCTTGTACATTCGAGATTTTTCTGTCTACTCAATAAATTCATTTTTAGATTTCCAAAATAATTTTTGACCATTGCGTTACTGGGGCGTGGTGAGCCACTCAATAAAAACGAATTCCAAAGTGGACTGAATGGAATGTACTTGTGAGAATTGAATTCCACAGATTTTCATTGAAGAAGGGATTTGGAGATCCAACTGGACAATCATCGAGCACAATGTTACCAATGAGCAGTGTGTACCATTTAAAAAAAGGAGTAGATCTCAGTAAACTTTTGGATTCCTCCCCAAAATTTTGCATCGATCTTAAATTTTTCTCAGATGATTCTCCTTTCTGCGAGTTTAGGCGAATTTTGGCGATGTAACTACAGCTTACCATAGTTACATACTTGACAGTTAATACACGTATTTTCTGTCAACTATGTAACTATCACGTGATGACTTGACAAATACATACGTGTATTAACTGTCAACATGTAACTATGGTAAGCTGCAATGTTTACCCAATTTCCGTCAAAACGCGAATTTTGGCGATGTAACTACAGCTTACCATAGTTATACATACTTGACAGTTAATACACGTATTTTCTGTCAACTATGTAACTATCACGTGATGATTTGACAGACATACGTGTATTAACTGTCAACATGTAACTATGGTAAGCTGTAGTTACATCGCCAAAATTCGCGTTTTGACGGAAATTGGGTAAACATTGCAGCAATAATTCCTAACGTAGAATTGAGAGTTCAATAAAACATATAATTTATCGATGAATAAATCGAATGTTGCCAATTCTGAAATTTGCTGCTGCCACAGCATCTTTGAGGTAATTATTCTTGATGTTGTTTTGTTTTATCTATCTAAACATGCCATCTTCAAAAAATGAGCGCAACATAGATGAATCGTAACAGAAGGTGGATAAGTTGAGTGTTCCAGGAATTATAGAAATTTTTCAGATATTCTCGCAAAGTACATCTATTGAAAGCCTTACACATAGCGTGTAAAAAAGCAAAAGAAAAATCCGAAACAACCTTCGAAAATGCTAGCCGGTGATTCAGTTTTCAAATGAGTATACCTGAGAGCACTTAGTAATATGAAAATTGTGTTGGATTCGTGAATAGTAATATCATGGAAAATATTGGAAAGACTCTTCAGACTTTCTGAAGACGTATGACAGCTGTATAGAAGTAAATTTTCTTGCAGGTCATTGGTTTTCGAACTACACTACCAGTAGCATCGAAGAATACCGCTGCCAACGGTATCACCATTATGCTGTGATTCTAGGACCTGAATCTGATCTGCACAAAATAGTTTTACATTAAATGGCAAACTGATTTCCTGAATGAACGAATGCTGATCCTTTTGCATACTGAAAAGATCTAGAATATCATCAGTATTATTGTCATATTCACACAGCTTTACAGAGCGGATTTTTCGTACTTATATTTATTATAGTTATTTTCGTGACTTTATATCGTGTAAATTGTTCCTTCTTGTATAGAGAGAGAGAGAGCCTATAATTGGGATATCCGCTTTTTTGAAAATAGCTTTCTTCAACGTCAAAGGTTTGATAAGTTAATTTGGTTAAATTGGTATTTGAATTTCACTGAATATAATTTAGCCAGTAGTCAAACTCTATGAACTGCCGTTGCCTGGCAACGAATATTAATAACCTTGGAACAGTCTCATTTCCCTATTTAATACAATAATACCTATAGTCCATTCACGAAAGGTTGAGCCGTCGGTTGGCCATGGAAATTTGGCATATTCCACTGTGTATATTAAAATTTTAGGTTATGTTCTTTATTTTCTTGTCAGATTGATACGCAATGTTGTCAATATTGCATAGAGTTGTCTGATAACTATCAAACTCGTCGGACGAGGCTGGGTACATTCGGCAACGTTGACTTTATTTTACGTTATGTCAGTAAATACTGCCAACTTCATATAAATAAAAAAACGCCTACTATGTGCTCAACCTTTCGTGAACGGACTATATAGTCCGTTCACGAAAGGTTGAGCCGTCGGTTGGCCATGATAATTTGACATATTCCACTGTGTATATTAAAATTTTAGGTTATGATGTTTATTTTCTTGTCAGATTGATACGCAATGTTGTCAATATTGCATAGAGTTGTCTGATAACTCGCAAGCTCGTCGGACCTAGCCGGGTACATTCGGCAACATTGAATTTATTTTACGTTATGACAGCAAATACTGCCAACTTCAGATAAATAAAGAAACGCCTACTATGTGCTCAACCTTTCGTGAACGGAGTACCTATACGTCGGTTCGACTCAATTTTTTTGTTATAAATTCATCGAGAATGTTTGGACATACCAATATAATTCAATCAATTTGACTCTAAAACCCAAACAAATTTTTTTTATTATTTCAGAGGTCTGAACGAAATATCTGAATGGCTGTATAGTAACGAAACCGTTTGATATTTTACGATTCTGTTTCCATACTCGTGATTGATATTAAAAGAATACTGATAGATAAAGGTTGAATATCTAGAAAACAGAACGATATATACCAAATTAACAAGAACGAAAGCGGTTTAAAATCGAATGAGGAACAAGAAAACACAAGTTCTCGAAAGAAATGGTCAACTCAAAAATTTAACAAATTTCGTTTCCAGAGTGTTGGGAGTATCAAATTGTGCTGGTAGATAAAGATCGAATATCCAGAAAACAAAACGATATAGAACAAAATTAACAAGAACGGAAGCGGTTTAAAATCGAATAGGGAACAAAAAGACAAAACTTCTCGAAATAAATAGTCAACTCCAAAATTGAACAAATTTCTTTTCAAGAGTGGTACGGATATAAACTAATGCTAAAAGATGAAGGACGATTATCTAGGGAATAGAACCTTTTGGGCTGATTTTCACTCCTGTATTCCCACGTAAGAAAATGAAAGTTAGCTTATTCGAAAGCTGTGGTCATAGCAAGATTTTTTTCAATAGTAAGAATTTGGCTAAAAACGATAACGACCACGTAAAAACAAAAAACACCTCTAGGGGTGATTTTCACCCCCGTATTATCTACGTAAGAAAATGAGGGTAGGCTCATTCGAAGCTGCGGCCATAGCACGATTTTTTTCAATAGCTAGAATTTGGCTAAACAACGATAACGACCCCGTAAAGACAAAAATCACCTTTGGGGGTGATTTTCACCCCTGTATCCCCTACGTAAGAAAATGAAAGTAGGCTCATTCGAAAACGGCGGTCATAGCATGATTTTTTTAAGAGTTAAAATTTGGCTAAACAACGATAACGACTTCGCAAAATCAAAAATCACCTTTAGGGTGATTTTCACCCCCGCATCCCCTACGCAAGAAAATGAAAGTAGGCTCATTCGAAAGCTGCGGTCATAGCAGAATTTTTTTTAATAGTTTAAATTTGGCGAAACTACGATAACGACCCCGTAGAGACAAAAAACACATTTAGGGGTGATTTTCACCCCCATATACCCTACTTAAGGGAATGAGAGTAGTCTCTTTCGAAAGCGGAAGTCACAGCAGGATTTTTTTCAATGGTTAGAATTTGGCTGAAAAACGATAACGACCCCGTAGAAACAAAAAACACATTTAGGGATGATTTTCACCCCCGTATCTCCTACGTGAGAAAATGTGAGTGGGCTCATTCGAAAGCTGCGGTCAGAGCAGGATTTTTTTCAATCGTAAGAATTTGGCTTAACAACGATAACGACCCCGTAGAGACAAAAATCACATTTCACCCCCGCATCCCCTAAGTAATAAAATTAAAGTAGGCTCATTCGAAAACGGCGGTTATAGCAGGATTTTTTGAATAGTTAAAATTTGGCTTAACTACGATAACAAACCCGTTGAGACAAAAAACACCTTTAAGGGTGATTTTCACCCCCGTATCCTTACGTGAGAAAACGAGAGCGAGCTTATTCGAAAGCTGTGGTCAAATCAGGATTGTTTTCAATGATTAGATTTTGGCTAAAAAACGATTACGACCCCGTAGAGACAAAAATCCTCTTTGGAGGTGATTTTCACCCCCGTATCCTCTACGTAAGAAAATGACAGTGTGCTCATTCGAAAGCTGCGGTCATAGCAGGATTTTTTTCAATAGTTTAAATTCGGCTTAACTACGATAACAACCCCGTAGAGACAAAAAAACCTTTAGGGGTCATTTTCACCCCCGTATCCCCTACGTAAGAAAACGAAAGCTGCGGTCATAGTAGGATTTTTTTCAATAGTTAGTGTAATGAAGTTCAATTTCATAACCGGGAAATTGATCTTCATTTTAAAATAATTTATCCGAGTTTTCATTTTAAATTCGTGAATTTTTATTCCGTTCAGAATTAATTCACAACAAGGGAAAAAACCGAACATTCTGCGATTGATTTTGTTTTTCATGCAGAAAACATAGTAGAACCGTCCACAAGAACAACGCCGATCGCAGATAACGCCGTTTTTTGCATATACGTACGATAAGCCAGTTTTGAAGATGTTTTTTTACCGAGGTACTCTCCTGAAATTTTTAGCGTTGGTGCGCCTACCTTTTCCACCCCTCTCCGGAAGATTATAAAAGGCGGGGTTTCCCTCCATCGGTAATTAGTTCTGCTTTAGACGTACGCTTTTAAAAGTTTCTAAATTTTCTAAGCGACCGTGCTGTAGCTACCAAATTTTCTGATTTTTGGTTATACCTGTTAGTGAGTGCTAGTGCAATCGAATTGTAAGTACCGAGCCGATTTACTACAGTCCTATTTTTAATTCTCGTTGAGTCTACCTAAAATAGCTGTTCCGTCGGATTCCGTAACATACCTTTCCTAATTTGTCCAGGTGCCTGTAGTTAGTCTGTCCTTCATGGTGTGTATACCCATGGTCAGACCGGAAGGCCCAAACTAACCACTGCTATAGTACGTTTGTCTGTACAACCGGTGCCCGTAGTTAGTCTGTCCTTCATGGTGTGTATACCCATGGTCAGACCGGAGGGCTGATGCAAACCAATGCTATAGTACGTTCGACCGAATAGCAATCCTGCTCTATCCCGTTCCTTAGTGCCCGTAGTTAGTCTGTCCTTCATGGCGTGTATACCCATGGTCAGACCGGAGGGCCTAAACGAACCAATGCTGTAGCACATTCGACATATCCCGTTGACCCTCTAATTTCACCTGGCCAAACCCAACCTGTTTAGACGTGAAACAAGCAAAGTGGTAGACAACGTGGTAAATTCTGGGACTGAAAGAATATCGGACAAAGATAACCGTTGTGCACTCTTATCCTGACCCCTTTTATCCCTGTTTTACCTGGTATTATTATCCTATATTTGAATTCACCGTTTAACTTTAACCACCTTCTATTCTGGCTGGCTCGTACCGGGAAAATATTTGTTTCTTATGTAAGTGCTCGCGGTCAGACAAAACTGACCAATCTTATATTGTGTATTCATTTCATATAGCGCCTCATATCACTGTATTTTTGTATCACTATTTTCGCTATTTGAATAAATTGTGTAAATTACTCTATTTCTGATTTTCTCTGTTATCGCTAACACCTTAGATAACAAAGAACTCTGTCTCTGACTAGCAGCTGCCCTGGTAGGTTTGCTATTCTCCCTTATAAGAAAAAGAATAGCTGGCGCTCGAGGTAAGTTTCGCCGAGAAAACCACGTTACATTAGAATTTGGCTATACATCGATAACAACCTCGTAGAGCCAAAAATCACCTTTGGGGGTGATTTTCATCCCCGTATCCCCTTCGTAAGAAAATGAAAGTAGGCTTATTCGAAAGCTGTATTCATAGCAGGATTTTTTCAACATTAAGAATTTGGTTAAAAACGATAACAACCCCGTAAAGACAAAAACGCCTTTAGGGGTGATCCCCTACGTAAGCAGGATTTTTTTAACATTACGAATTCGGCTAAAAAACGATCCCGTAGAGGCAAAAATCACTTTTAGGGGTGATTTCCCCCCGTATACCCTACTAGGAAAATTAAAGTAGGCTCATTCTAAGGTTGCGGTCATAGCAGGATTTTTTTTCAATAGTTAGGATTTGGCTTAACAACGATAACGACCTTGTAGAGACAAAAATCACCTTTAGTGGTGACTTTTTTCTGCGTAAGGAAATGAGAGTAGGCTCATTCGAAAGCTGTGGTCATAGCAGAATTATTTCAATAGTTAGAATTTGGCTTAACAACGATAACGATCCCATAGAGGCAAAAATCACCTTTAGGGGTGATTTTCACCCCCGTATCCCCAACGTAAGAAAATGAAAGTAGGTTCATTCGAAAGCTGCCGTCATAGCAGGATTTTTTTCAATAGTTAGAATATGGCTAAACCATGATAATAACCCCGTAGAGACAAAAATCACCTCCTCCTACGTAAGAAAATGAGAGTATGCTCATTCGAAAGCTGTGATCAAGGAAGGAATTCTTTCAATAGGTACTTCAAATTCGGCTAACTCACGAAAACAATCCCGTAAAGACGAAAGACTACTTATGTAATGTGAGTCTTCCTTCCGCATAAATTTTCAAAAAGGATCATCCACTTTTTTCAAAGGCGTGGAATAAGAAGATGGGAATAATAAATTATTCTTGAAGTATTCATAGAAGCCCCCTTTTATGTCTGATTGACGATTATTTGATTCGTGAACATACAGGGTTTTAAGTTGGCTTATTGGACGTTTTTGGGGAACTATTGAATATTTCATTCTGAAATTGTAGGTGAAGCCTTGAGGATGAAGGAACTCTTTGCCTAAAATATTTTCAAGTCGTCAGTGTTGCCACGTCTATCTCAAACGTATATCTACTTTCTTATTTCAAATGCAGCTACCTATATTTTTATTTATGTATCGATTCAATATCAAATTTGCAGTATAACCTACTGAAAAAAATTTCTCTGCCATGCAATGTTGCCAAGTTATGCACAAATTCAAAAAAATTTAACATCTGCATTGCAAGTTTGGAAATGCAATATCTCGATTATTTTCTATGCGAACGGAACCAAACTCAGCAGTCTCATAGTAGTGATGCCATGCATTCATGCGGTATATTCAGTATTTTGATACATCGTGAGGTTCTTCGAAAATTTCGATCCGAAAATCTGGATCTTAAAATTGAAATATTCCGAGATTTTCAAATGGCAACAGCAAACTTTTCTTACAGCATTCGATTCAAAATGAAAAATGAATGGCAGTCTCTTCTTACACTAATTATTTATTTTGGATAGTTTTCGAATTAGATGAAGAATACTGAAATTCTTCAGTATTTAAAGTCATGATCTATGAAGAAATGCTGTGTGAATCATCCATATACATATAAAATGAATTATTGAAAAGACCTGTAGGACCTTCAACAATCGTTATTCTCATTTAGCCAGAATGACAAGAGATAAATACCGAAAACTGTTTTGGCTTTCGGTAATCCTGGCCCAATGTTCTTGGCCTCAACCATAGAATTCATTCCAATAATTCACCTTTAATCACACAGCATTATGTCCGTAGATCATGACTATAATTACTTAAGAATTTCAGTATTTTTTATCTCATTCGAAAACTATCTAAAATAAATAGTTAGTGTGAAAAGAGACTGCCATTCATTTTTCATTTAGTATCGAATACTGTAAATTAAATATGGGGTTGCCATTTGAAAATCCCGAATCTTCGAAGAACCTTACGTTGTATCAGAATACTGAATGAACCACAAGAATGCATGGATTCTCTACTATGAGACTGTTGAGTTTGATTCCAGTCCCATAGAAAATATTCGAGATATTGCATCTTCAAACTGGCAATGCAGATGTAAAAAATTCAAGAATTTGTGATTAACTTGGCAACACTGCATGCCAGAGAAATTTTTTGAACAAAAACACCAAAAATTATACAAAATACTTCACCTACAGTAATGGAAAAGAAACCTTTCAACAAAATATATATTTCATTTATTTTTCAACAATAAGAATAGTCTCCATATAAATATAAAATTCAACATTAACAATATAAAAATATAGATGTTTATGAATTAAAACTATCAATGGCATTAGTAGAGGAATGTTATGAATTGATTCAGCTAAATTGAGCTTCTAGCAATATAATAAACATTTTAAAGAGTAAATACAGCAGAAAATCAAAAATCCAAAGTTTATGTATTACAACTAGACAGTCCAGTTTATACTAAAATATTGGTGGATTTGCTGAGTTTAATTCAAAATTGAATCAGTCGATATAGTTTTTTTGTTCTATTTTACTGCCTTAACATAAGGAATTGCATCGAGTCAAGTTGTAAATCTCTGACTGAATTTGAAGAATATTCATTCTTGTTGCAAAAATTCATAAATTTTCAACTTACTCTAATTTATTCTATTAGAATATGCAGTCCAGAGTACATCTCTATACTTTTTGGCCTCTTCTCTTGGATTAGAACTTTTTGTAATTCCTCTTCCTACCACTGCTATATCACCTCCTTTGGATATAATCACATTTTCTGGAGAATTATACTGTTGCCCTAACTCGTCACCTGACGCATTCAGTTGAACACCAGGGGTGAGTTGTAAAAAGCCTGGATGTTCTCTGAAAAGAGGATTTTGACACACTATTCCTGCAATCAAGCTTTTATGCTTAAGCGCCAGATTCACAGTTTCCTGTTTGTATCTATCGTCAAATAAACAGCCACTGGAACTTGCTTCTGCCAGTAAAAACACTCCAGTTTCTTTAGGTGATTCTTGATTTATAGCATCCAAGAGCTTTTCTCCAAACAAAGAATGGGCTGTCACAAGAGAGGCCCATTTTGAAATTTCAAATATGCCTTGAGAAAACTGTAATTGCACAGTTTTACCGATGTCTGCAAATTTTCGGTCCTCCATTATCAAAAAGTTATGGTTATCTGCTATTGTTTTCAAATTTTTTATGAAATTAGGATGAAAATCCTTCACGATATCAATGTGAGTCTTCAGACAGCATATGAAAGGTCCAATTTCTTCAGCCAAGTTCAGGATAGCAGTTGCATCAGTCAGGTCTGCAGCTACACATAAATTGCTTTTCTTTATTAGCATAATTTCCATCAGCTTCTTTGCAATATTATTACTAGCGTATGGAATGCGTTGTTCTAATGACATTTTGAGTCTATCTGAAATAATGAAAAAAAATTTCAATTAATTGATTAAACTTAGCAATTGTTGACAAAACACTATCTATATAAAAATGAATTAATCTCAGTTGATGTTTTAAGATTCATTAGATTTTCACAACTGGAAGTACATAACAGATATTGATATAAGATTAATTTTAATCAATTAATTATCAAGGCTTGGCAACATTGGTGTAGGTGGGCATCAAATTTCTTACTTCTGCCAAGTCTACATTACTTAGCAGTACATTCAATTTCTGTAACATTTGTGTCAATAGAATGCCTCGAAAACACTGTTATGTCCTTCTTTTGGATCAAAGATTTCATTTGTTTGTCAATTATTACACTTTGTAAATGACCCATGTAATAAGCAGACATTTCCCAAGCTGCGAATCATTACCATTTGAAAATAGGCCTATTCGTTTTGATCGGTGAGTTGCTCCTGAGCAACTCATGAAATAATTATTATGCATATGTCACCTTAAGAAGCTATGTATTTCAAAATTTAACATTATGGTTGGCAAAGACACAATAAAAAATAGAAATTCCTGAATTGTCAGCAAAACATAAATACTTAGATCTGACAATGGTAATAAACATATGATTTTTGTTTCACACAAAACTGAATGTATGTTAGATAATTAAGTAAGTCTAAGATAAACATACCTTCTTTCAAGATATTGACTGCCTCTGGCTTAACTTTATTATTAGTTATATAAACTTGAACTTTGGACTTTGTTACCTCATCAATTAGGCCCCTCTTGTATAAAATATCTACTAACTCACTCATCGTTAATAGACAATGCATAATAATTCCATTACTAGCTAAATAAGATTCACCTCCCTGCTCTCTATTAAGAAGCACAATAGCCTCTCTGCATTGTATTTTGGAATCTCTTAGGTCTTTTACAGTTTCTAAAATACTACTTCCAGAAGTAACAACATCTTCTATGATGAGGCAGTTTTCACCCTCTGAGAAAACACCTTCAATCAACTTCTTGGTACCATATGATTTTGCTTCCTTTCTCCTCATAACCATAGGAATTTTAGTCCTGAGGGATAAGGTTGTAGCTATAGGCAGTGCCGTATAAGGCACACACACAAACTAAATCAAAGTTGGAAATGTTCAATTTTTTCAACATAAGATCCACTAAGGTTTCCTAAAAATACATAAGACGTAAGACTAACTACAGTTTATGCGGCCCAAGTGGTTTAACAAAACAAATTGTAGATATGATACTAACCATTAAGTTAGGGTAACTAACTATAACCCTTAAATCAAAATATATGGGAGTGTGAAGCCCTACTTTTGTCTGATAATCACCAAATTTAATTGCGTTTATTTCATACAATTGAACTGCTAAATCTTCCATTTCTGAACTTTTATTATTACAAAAGATAGATGAATATCACAGAGTTCAGTAATTAAAATTCTTCTCGACAGGAACCACGTGGAACTGCTGAAAGAAAATAACATTTGCATAATATAACAACCGGTACATAATATTCGCTGATATAATATAAAAAACAAGATATTTACCGAATATAATATGGAATCAAAATGACTAAAAAAAAAGGTAGTCAAGGTACACACTCACCAAGAATAAAATCCACATCGACAAAATAGAACGATATCAGTTGTTTGTTGATGAAACGAAATCGGAAATTTCGAAAACCAGGCAATCATAGACAAGAAAATATAAATAATTTGTCTATGCAAGCTATCTTCTTCTTCTTAAAATAGAACGTGTGTTCAAAAATTTTTTAAAGATGAAATTTTATTTTTTAATTGTATAACTAGAGCTCTATAATAAATATTAAGAGCCTTAGTATAATTTTTACGTTCAGAAATCAGAATTTAGCACTTCTTTTATATTAGTATTCTGTGGTCTCCATTTTGAACGTTTTAGATTATACGAGGGTATACAAAAAAGTAAATTTCAAGTTACAAGGCTCATGAGAAAACATGGAACTAGGTCGAAAATGCAAATTTTATGTATTATAAACTCGATGCCTTCATTTACTATTTGAAACTGATAAGAAATGCAAGTTCGTTGGAACGAAATCAGTCAATTAATTTGGATCTTCATCTTGAATGATTGAAGCCTACACTCTAACTACTGTTCTCTGCAGCAGCGATGAAAAATAACAGGGATACGCATTCAATTCAATACACAATTCACACAACGTAGTTAATGCTGTACAAATTGAACAGGTTTTAAGAAGCTTAATCAAGCAATCAAATCGTTGATTTGATTGAAAGACATCAACGTGTTTGGCGTTGTCGTGAAACACCACTTGAATCCACAGAAGCTTGAATCACAGAATAATTAAATTATTATGAATTACAGAATATAATTAAATTATTCTCTGGTTGAATTGATTCTATGATAACAAGATGCAAAGAATGTATTGTAGGAATCTTTCATGAATGACACTTGATTCTATATGTAAAATTAATGCTTAGTGTTTGCTCTTGCATTTCAGTGAAATCATTTCGAGAGGATTACATTATTTCCCCATGCAGGACTATATACAGGTAGGTACCTATTTAAAAATATAAAATACATGGGTGGAAAATATATCATAAGTTTTTTATTTCAGAACCTGGCATTATTTCTTGAAAATGCTGCAGCCACTCTTCATGGAAGTGAACCATTTGTCTTATTCTGGATCATGTGTTCAATATTTTTGATATTTATCTGTGCGATTGAATCATTCTTTGGGAAAATACTCAAGAAAGATTTCATTGCTCGAGACATATTGAAAAAATATTTCTTGCTATTGAGGTAAAATATAGTGAAACTAGTCAAACGCTCTCGAAATGGAACATTTAGAAATGTAAAAGAAGTAGGGTAAATATCAATAAATTGGAGCGTATACTAAATACTAATTTTGAGGAAAAAAATAATTCGCGCTGTTCTGTTGCAGTATATTTATAATAAATCCAATTTTTAGAACAAATAAAGCCATTTCACCACTCAAAACTCCACAAATTGACCAAAATATACTAATATCCTGCTTGTTCATTTCTTGCGATAAAAATGGCGGAAGCACCTTTTTGCGATGTATATGACTGATTTTTTCGGTGTAGCTGGTTCGTAAAATTTATCGTTTATTTCTGGAATAATGAGATCGTGATTGAATTGAATTATTCTAATTATAAATTCTAAACAAATGAAAAGGTTTTTCGTGTCTACTCCTAATATCCATTTATTGGTTGCTATACGTATGTTTCGACCCTCACAAATTTAGGGTCATCTTCAGGTTGTGACAGGAAAACAACACACAAACGTCCAAACCTGACTAATTAATTAGTTCATATGACATAATGTAGTTCATAACTGACTAATTAGTCAGGATTTGACGTTTGTGTGTTGTTTTCCTGTCTCAACCTGAAGATGACCCTAAATTTGTGAGGGTCGAAACATATGTAGCAACCAATAAATTGATATTTGGAGTAGACACGAAAAACCTTTCCATATTTGTTTAGAATTAATAGCTCCAATTATTAAGATGGACAACACATTTGATAATTATAAATTGTTCAATTTAAGAGAACAGAACGTACAACCCATATATTTACAGTGTGTTTGGTCATGACTTAGCGATAATTTAAATTTCAAATTAAATATACCTAATTTTACGGACAAAAACACCCACATTGGTGAGTTTACTCCCTCAGTTCAGGAGTGGCCCCCATTTTAAATTTACTGTTTTATTTCAGTCGACCCTTCCAAATAATATCGATTTCTTTGGACATAAAGGTCCTACAGATTACAGATGTGAAAAAAATGTTTTTTGAAAGATGATACTTCCACCTTTTATTAAAGTGGAACAATATGAAAATATTTAACTTAGAAATGTGATAAACATATTATCCTTCAAAAAAAATTTGGTAAAAAAAATGTACTGATTTTCTTAGTAAATCCACAATAGTACAAGAACTAACACATTGAAGTATATTTTTTTTCAATGAGCTAACACGCAAGGATATTAGCTACAAAACGATACCAACATAATTTCTGTAAGTTACAAAATTAGAAAGTAATTGCTGTTCGAACATGACTCTCATGAAAATCGATAGAATTAGATAAAACTCAGTACTGTACTTTCGATCATTTTTAATGATCAAACAAACAAATTAATCATAAAAATTACTCAAAATGGCCGCGTCTGCTTTGTAGACAGGCAGTTGCCATCATGACGACCTGTAGCAACAAAAAAAAGTTTGGGGCGCTGGCGTAGTGGTCATGTTCGAACAGCAATAACTCTCAAATTATGTAACTTACAAGAATGATGTAGATGTTGTTTTGTAGCTGAAATCCTTGCGTATTAAATCATTGAAAAAAATTATACTTCAATGTGCTAGTTCTTGAACTATTGCGGATTTACTAAGAAAATCAGTACATATTTTCACTAAATTTTTTTAAAGAATTTTTTTATGGCATTTTCAAGTTGCATGTTTTCATATTGTTCTACTTTAATGAAAGGTTGTAGTATCATCTTTCAAAAAAAATTTTTTCTTATCTGTAGGACCTTTATGACGTCAAAAGAAATCGATATTATTTGGAAGGGTCAACGAAAATAAAAAAGTAAATTTAAAATGGGGGCTACTCCAAAACTAAGGGGGTAAACTTCCCAATGAGGTTGTTTTTGTCGATAATATTAGGTAAATTTGATGAACTTAAATTATCGCTAAGTCATGACCAAACACACTGTATATATCTCACAGGAAGAAGTAAACACTTTTACTTCTTCCTCTGAGGTATACAGGGTGTTTCCTAAACATGCGGCAAAAATTCAGGGGATTGTTCCTTGGACTATTCTAAGAATATTTTGTCCTTTGATGATTTTTGAAAAAACTCTTTGTTTCGAAGATACCGGGGAAACAAAATTTTAGATAATAACATTTTATTATGAAAAATTACATGAAAATTTAACTTAACTTAATCTCGGCGTTTGTATAGCGATTCATAATAGTCAAAGATAAAATGTTAATTGCTAGCATCACAAAACGAATTCAAATGAAAACCGTGTTTAGTCTGTATTCCTTTACCATCTGAACTTATCAATTTTAAGTAAAAAAACTGGCCGTTTTTAGTAATTGGAATGTTGTTAAACAAATTTAAAAATAAATTGTACCTACTTAGTAAATACAGTGCGGTACGCATTTTTATTTAAACTCTTATTAATTTTAAAAATATGAAAAATGTTGTTCGCCCTGTATCTTCGAAACAAAGAGGTTTTTCAAAAATCATCAAAGGACAAAACATGCTTAAAATAGTCCAAGGAACAACCCCCTGAATTTTTGCCGCATGTTTAGGAAACACCCTGTATATTATATAGATTATTATAGAATGATCAGTAGAAGACCGCTACTCTTCTTGAGGCATGATTCACCCCCTCCCTCAGGCCTGTCCCCGAGTTGACTAGAATGACATTTCAGTATTTTTTATCCGGAACATACTTACATTTATAAGCTCCTCGATTTATTCAATATTTATTATGTATTTTATGTTCTAACTATGATCTTCTCTATTAATTCATTAATATTTGACCGATTTTTGCAGTCCTGCAATACAATAGAAGCAATACAACTGCTGCAGAAGTATCCCAACTACGTGAATATCCAAATTGGCCTACGAGGTTACACTCCATTCTTGGTAAGAAATTCTTATTCTTTATAATAAAATGATCATGTTGGCATCTACTAATTCAAATATACAGCACGTGAATCAAGGCAACTGGTCCAAGAGGTTCAACACAGATACCTACAAATAAATGTTTTTGCGTGAATCAGAAAGTTTCAAATATCTGGAAAGATGATCCGGACTAGAAGAAAAACTATACTTGTTCTTTTTTCGTTAACATTGTATCATGTATCACCTTGTAGGTGAAAGTTATGAATTTTTTCATTTGCGACACTCGACGGAGCAATTATTCATCGAGAAACATCAGAAAAGGTCTAGCCGGATGTCAGTGGTGAATCTGCCTGAGCGGCCTTTTCGATTCTAATTTTTTCATATTGAAATCCAAAATTCACGAATGATGATTTCGTTTAAAATTCTTTGCTATAAAAGGAATAGTCTTCTTTGCTCCTTTATACTCTGGAATATTTTCATATTTCTGAAATTGGCGTCAACAAGAAAGACAGAAAGACGTTCAAGTTGAATTTTAGAGGGAAAGCCTATTTCAAACTATGAGCACATTTCAATGTATTTTTCTGAAAAAAATAACATCAAGGTTTGATTCTATCTCTCATATTTTTATTTCGTTAATTATGTTGTTTTTTCCATTCTAGGCTGCCTGCTATCATGGCAATACACTCTTGGTAAATATAATGCTCCACATCGGTAAGTATTTTTCCGTTATGCTTACCCATATTCGGTTCTACTGCTTGAATTAAAAAAATAAGATCAACTACTGTACATTCTTGCAATCGGACAACTAGATTCAGTCAGTTACGTATAGCATGTGAATCCCTCGAATATACCTACAGGGTGGTCAAGATCGTAACCAAGTAATTTTAACCCACGTATTCTACATCAAAATAAGCCCTAGTCATATGTCGAGAAATGTTTTCTCTCCGAGATACGGGGTGTTGAAATCATAGAAAAAAATGTTTTTTTATCAATAACTCTCACACTGCTTGAAATATTGTTATGAAATTCGATACATATAGGTTTTGAGCGTCAAGGAGCATATGCTTTTGCATAATATAATTTCTTTTCTATTTTACTAGTGGCGTCCGTACTGCAGTGAGACTGAATATTTTCAGATAAAAAAAATGATTCGCCACTGGTTTTTTCGACAATAAAAATTACTATTTAAATTTTCATTCAATTTGAAGCAAATTCGGTCTCTTGACTTTTTGCTATACCAGGCACCGTTTCCGGTTAAAAAATGAGACGCATTCTTATCTTATCTTATCGCCGAAATTTGATAAGGTAGGTACATAACAAAAATAAGACTATTTTGTGAACGAAATGTGTAACTAATTTTGGCGATTTCTTCATGCATGAGAATGTGTTTAATTTTTTGGACCGGAAACGGTTCCTCGTACAGCAAAAAGCCAAGAGACCGAATTTGCTCAATTGAATAATAATTTGAATAGTTATCTTCATTGTCGGAAAACCAGTGGCGTATCATTTTTTTATCTGAAATATTCAGTCTCGCTGCAGTACGGACGCCACTGGTAGAATTAAAAAGGAATGATATTATGCAAAAAGTGCAATTTGACGCTCGAATCCATGTCTCAAATTTATAAAAAATATTTCAAGCAGTGTGTAAGTTATTAATAAAAAACATTCATTTTTCTATAATTTTAACACTCCGTATCTCGAAGAGGAACATTTTTCGACATATGTTTATATGACAAACTAGGGCTCATTTTTGATGTAGAACACGTGGTTAAAATTTCTTGGTTACGATCTGGATGATCTCTGTCTGATCATTGAATACTCATCGTATGATGTGAATTACCAACATGTATTATTGCACCAGAGGAATGAATATCGATAACTTTTGGATGGATAAATATTTTCAGATGCAGACCTTAAATCGAGAACGAAACGTGGAGAAAGCCCTTTTTATTTAGCTGTTGCTCATCTGATAAATAACCCGTTCAGTATCGATGCATCATGCATAAGAGAACTATTCTACGCTGGCTGTGAGTGACTGAACCTAACGCGAATGGATACACACCTTTACATCTTGCTAGTTTTCTTCGGACATAAAACACTTGTTAAATGGCTTTTAGAAAAGGTGCAAACACAAGAGTTTCGCCTTCCCCCGTTCAACTGGCTGCTAATCAAGGTAATTCTCAGAATTTATTATTGTTTATTTTTCACTTGTACATTATATGTTTATTTTACCTTAGAAACGGTTGCTATAAATACACTCATTATGCCCGTGGGCATTTTAGCGGGCATTATGGATCATAACGCCCGCTCTGAACCACCTTGACAGATGTCACGTACTTCCTTCTATAATTTAACTCAATTTTTCAATTCAATCGTTCCTGGAACAAATATACTTATTAATAACGTTCTCAAACTATTCAAAAAGGATATTCGTACCTTGTTTTATTCGTATCTATTTATTTTCCTTCTCAAAATTGCAAATATTCTAGGGCATATTTGTCCTGTGAACTCGCTTGGGAAATGTCACTTACTCCGATCTTATTCCATTCATCCCATCAAATTCATCGTTCCTGAAACAAATATTTTTAGTAATAAACGTTATAAAAGGATTGAAAAAGGATATTCATACCTTGTTTCATTTGAATCTGGCCTATTTGACACATGACACAGATCTGACAGTTCTCATTAATTTTCCGATGAGAATGACATCGAAAAATGATGCAATTTACGAAATATCAGAAATTCAACATTTTCTTTCGTTTTTTTCGATATCTTGATATATTCGTGAAAAATAAAATCTTGTATGCACGAGCGTTATTAGATCCTAACGCCCATCAGGCAACATTCATCCCTCGGGCGTTAGGATCCATATAACGCAGTTGGTACATAAATAACTATTAGAGCAGGGGTCTCCAAACTTTTCAGTCTAAGGGCCACTATGTTCACTCCAGCAAATGGAAAGGGCCAAAATATTCAACCGTTTGATTCAGTAGCTTTGGAATCGCACAAGGGTTGATGAGCTAAGAGGCGTTTTCGGATGCTTACTCGGGTTAACTCGAACCCTAACCTTCGCGTTCGTTTACCTAATATACCAGCTAATATAACCCGAACATCCAACCCGTGTTCGGAAAGTACGGTGCTATTAACTCGATCATTGACTCAGGTTGATCTATCGCAACCCTACACGAGAGCAGATCGTAGAGTCACCGCATGCGCACTGCTGTTCAATTTTATATTTGAAATAGGAGGGAATACGTCTTCTACTCTTTTCTCAGTAATTTCATATATTCTATTAATAAAAATTTAGGAAAGAGAAGAGAATTTGGCTCAGTGTAAAATGTGTGGTTCCATGAGTCGAGAAAATAATATGAAACATCTTCTTTATAACTTTATATGCAGATCTTTCTGCGTTAAAGCTAAAGCCTTCTTTAACATGAGTACTCAAAAATAACATTGAACATGCGAGGGCACACCAGAAATTATAAGAAAGATTTTACAGAATCCAATAAATCCAAGCAAAGCTAGAGACAATCGGTAAATAAACTGGAACTGAAAAAATAAAATCTCTACTTTTTTAACATAGGTACCTACTCAAAAATAACATTAAACATGGAAGGGCACACCAGAAATTATAAAAATATTTTACGGAAGCCAATAAATGCAAAGCTAGACACAATCCGAAAATGAACTGGGACTAAGAAATAAATCTATAAATATTTGGTTATGTTATTGATACGTCTGACACTTCAAATCCTAACCTGATGTGTTCGCAAAACTTAGAACCCGGTCCGTGATCCGGGTAGATCCGTCAAGTGACCCAATGGACCGAGTTAATAACCCTGAGAAAGTTTCCGAAACGCCTAACGAGTTTTCGCGGGCCGGATTCTTGAAACTGGCGGGCCAGATTTGGCCCGCGGGCCGTAGTTTGGAAACCCTTGGTTTAGACTTTAGAGCATATTCAACAGTCAGGAAGGTCTTAGTTCTGAATAGGATTTGATATGTACCTACCTTCTAATGTGTAGGAATTATAATCTTTATGTACAAGGTATTAAAAATACACATCAGAAAGAAAAGACATTTATTTAAAATGGAAAATGGAATTTTTTCATTTACAAATTCGTTATATGTATTTATTTCAGGTCATCTTGATGTTGCTTCAGTGATATCTTCTTGGGAAAATCGTAGAAGAATGATAACCTCGAACTAGTGGTTCACTCTCCTAAATTACTCATTAACTTTTGTTATTAGTACAACTATCGCCATGTAGATATCAGTGAATAATAAATTTATTTGTTGTTTAACATAAAATATTTGAAAATAATAAACATTAGACGAATAAGGGTTTACTAAATAAAATAACAAAATTTATGTGACGAGAAAAAATAGTTATTTATTACACAAGGAAAAAAGTATTAGATTTTAGCTCGAGCTTATGTTGTCTCCCGGCGCCACATAAGTCGTATCTAATAACATTTAGAAATAAAAACATCCCAAATAATATAGGTCAATATCACAACATGTTGGAGGTTACACAGGACAGTCGGTTGTTCAGTGTTATAATTAATAATATAACTGTCTGTTACATGGACATGTCCAAGCTATGTAAAGGAAGAAAAACTAATTGTAAAAGTTCTACTGATAAAAGATGTATTGAATATGGAAGACAAAACAAATTAAAAATATGATGGCGTTGAATAAATATACATTCTATGAAGCGAATCTAATTATGAGACGAAAAAATAATACTAGCACTATCAAGATCAAAATGATTCCCACAAACTTCCCCCAAATTAATAGCATGGAACCAATAAAATTAAATGAAGAATTAAAACCAACGGTAGCACAACATACATATGCGCAAATAAATATGAATATTAAAAACACAAATAAACACAAAACATTATAAATGAAATAAAACAAAAAAAATCATAACTTTTAAAACCAAAAATAGGCCACCGAAGTAAACCAGAATTTAGGAGACAAGATATAGAGATTGTCTCTTACGAGAAAATCAAAAACATAAAATGTATAAATTATCAGATTGCAAACAAACAATAGAGGTATAATTGAGGACGATAATAGTTCAGTAGATATGGAAATCTCAGAATGTAATACAGTAATTCGTTCGGCATTGACCTTCGCGAGCAGACGGATTTTTTAGTCATGTGGCCACAGATCGTAGTGATTCATCTGTAATATCTGCGAATACACGAACGGTACAGAGCATCTGCCACAGAACATAATGCTCATCTGTTCTACTTTCATAGATCACTATTTTGGGAAATATTCTCATATTTTAACGATACTTTCACCCTTTTCCTACCTCTACCGTAAAATCGCAATTAAATAATTAGGTGCAAAGGCACTGAATGCAAATGAAACGAGGGATGGCCATTCTGGTCGTTCACTACGGCGATACTTGTACCGAAAGATCCTAATTAATTAATTAATTACACGAAAAGAAACTAGAAAAGCAATATCTCCCCCTGTCCATTCATAACTACGATTGCTATATCGAAAAATTTAATGAATTAATTAGGTTTTGGTGAATAAATGAAAACAGATAATAAAAGTTTTGATAAGTATTAGAATTTTTCAATCTATCGGTTGTCAGGTCAAGAAACTCAACATAAAACAAAAATATATAAAAAACATAAAACTCTATGGATAAAATCGCTTTGATCCGTCGAAATAGACCGAACGAAAAGATCGACATCTGATCGCTCAGATTTTTATGCCGAACGGTCCAGATGTGTACTCCCCTCAATCCGGATGTAATAAATGAACGGTTCAGATCGATCCGACACGTCCGATGTCGATGCCGAACTAATATTATGCAAAGAAATACTCCAGCACTATTAACTCGGCATATCAGGTAATTTTAATTATTGTAGATAATGAAATAACAACCAAAGTAATGATACACCGGAACCTTTTAGTTTCCGTCAGCAAATGATAGTCAATGAAAACAAAGTTAATAAAACATTACAATGAAATATCAGGTCAATTAAAACGAATATGCTATATCTGTTGGGAAACTCCAATATATAAATCCAGAATAGTTGTACTATCTGAACATTCTTGCAGAAAATAAAAAAGTTAAAAATTTGAATAATGATATCTTTAGGGAGATAGAGAAGACGTTATGGGAAGGCAAAGCCTTATTATTTAATAAAAATATTATATATGAAATGAATTTTCAATCAAGCTATTAAAGTAGATAATTTTGTAATAATAAATATATACAATCCACCTAATATAAAATTGAAACGAACATTTTCAATGAAATAATAAAACAAATAGAATAATTTATAAGTGTAGGGGACTTTAATGTTCAAGCCCAAGGTGGGGATGTCATAATAACAACTTTAATGGTAAATTATTGAAGAATTACTTGATGTTAATGACGTAAATATTTTGAATGATGGCTCAATAACTCAATTTACTTCTCCACAAATAGGAAAAGTGTACGGGAATTATGCATCACCTCGGGAAATATAGTGAATGACTGTCTTGAAGGTAATATTGATCCAGCGCAAAGCGATCACTATCCTATCTTAATAGAAATAAATCGGAAAATATTAATTTGTATTTT
>JACDNR010000398.1:0-32561 GCA_013421045.1 Propylea japonica | reverse complement strand
AAAAAAATGCAATTTTTTCCATCAATTTTGAACATAATACATTTGGCAAATTTCGAACCATGCTTATTTCACCATCACTTTGGAACATATCACACTTGCCGAATGTCAAACCAAGCCGAAATACAATTTCTCATACCATTATCGCCTTATTGGCCATGCAGCCCTCGTAAATGAGAAAGGAACTAATTCGATGATAACTAATTCATGGTGAATACAAACCTTCAGGATACAACCCAAGCTAATTAATTCGATAAGTCAGTGAACCCCAAAGACGCAACATAATCAGGGCTTCTGAGGTTGCCGAGGTTAAAACTTATGTGAATTTTATTATACTCGAGGTATAATTGGGGTTTTCCCAATTGTTGAATACCAGGAAGTCGAAATGCGAATTCGAAATTAAAAATGGTTCAAGGTAAACACTCCATCCATTGGCGAATTGTTTTTCGTACACGTTTGACAGCGGGGACGCACGTCGAGGTACAGCAACCTCACTTTTCCTATGTAAATCATGGCAAAACCACGAGAGATTTTGGCTTCTTAAATCTTTCAGTTGATTGATTGAAAATCGTAAAAATGGACCTAAAATTATTCATAAGTTCAGATCATATCCATCGAGGACGATATGTAGAAAAATACATCAGTTTTGGGCATTCACTCTTACCTTATATACTTCAGAAGACTTATCTATCTAATGTGGATTAGACCGATGATAAAATGTTCCTGATTCCTGATATTATTATCCATTATTTAGTAGAAACGAAGAGTGCTGGTACAGCGAATAAATGATATTCATATACTTTTATTCTTCTATACATAGAAAGGAAACAAATTATTAGACGAGGAAAGAAGGACAACAAAGTACGGTGAATTATGTTGCAGATATTTTCATTCAGGTGAAGTTAACATTGTAAATCTTTCACAGGTCACCATTTTATAGGATGGTGGTTATGAAAAAAGAATATTTCATTACTAGATCACCAGTTTGCACCAGGGGAAGCATTTGAGACCTAAAGTGCAGTCAAAATCAAGAAGACCAAGAGATTAGCCAGTTTCAGGACTCATATTTCGACTTTAAGGAGGAAATATAGAACATTATTGGATGTATTTCCAATTCACTCGTTAAAGAAAAGAAATGAAGATTACTCGTCAATTGACAAAATTGTTGTGTTACCTTAAGTTTTTTATAATTATATGCCTGGAAATCATATCACTGGACTAAAAATCATCTGGATGTTCTTTCAATTTGCAGTATATCTTTTGTTCTTTATATGAGATAAGCAAAGGTAACTGCTATCTCCGCTATTCACTATTTTATAGAAATTATCATAAACATACTATTTCTAACTCTGTATTGTAAAATTAATTACAATTTCTCATTAGATAATTAAGATTTTGTCTATACAAGGAACTCAAATACTATCTATCAGTTTCATGTTTCTATATATTGAGGAATATAATTTATTCACTGCAGCAGAAACTCTTTGTTTCCACTTAATAACTGATCATATCAGCAAACATTCTTCGAAATGAGCCAAGTTAGAAGGATAAATATTTCCTTCTGCAGTTGACAAGGGTGAATGCCCAAAACTGATAGATCTTCTGCATAGTGCCCTCGACGAAGAAAATAATTGAACAGGTCCATTTTCACGATTTTTCAGTCCGAAGAGGAAATAAATCAACTAAAAAACACTTGAGAAACACCAAAATCTGTAGTCCAAAGCATTCACATCTTTTCGCGTACCTATCAGAGATTGACTGTACAAGAGGTGAAATTGTTTTTCTTATCGGAATTCATATTTTATCCATAAAAATATGAATTTTTTTTATTAACTTTCATTATTTTTTTCAGGTGAGTAGTACCTGATTACTGCCGTTTAAATATTGACCACATAGGAAATCTAGGAAAATTTGGGTGAGTAACATTTTCAAGTCTTAAATGAAAATATATGGAGAGCCGAAATCTATCTGATTTCACCAAAAAAAGTTTTATTCAACGAAAAAGTCTACTTATCAGTAAGTTGAATTGTTCATAGTTTCAGTTAGTAACACTAAAATATCCAAATGTTTGAAATTGGTACATTTAATAATATTTGACAAGAATTATAACAGGTGGAATGGATCCAGGAAAGTTATTATATTTCATATGAAACTAATATTTATATTTTGTTTCTCTTGAATCTCTTTCGCTTCAAACTTTCTCTACGAAGAAATATAGAGTTTTTTCTGTAGACAATTTGGTATATTGTCGAAAGAAACAAACCTTAGTCGAAATTTTTTATCAAATATCCCAATTTTCTATCATCACTAATAACTTTTTCCTCACAGAATAATTGAAGTTCATAAACTCGATGCAAAATTTTTTGCTTTATTTTTTTTAATTGTATATGTATATTCAATTGAATACCGGATGCCGAAAGTCTGTAAAAATATTTTCCATAAACTTCTCCAAAAAATTGTTGTGTTTTCCCTATTTTTTTTCCTCATTGTCAAATTAAATCTTCAATTGACAGATATAATAATCTGTCGATTGAAATAATGTAAAAAAAATAGTCAACGCATTGTGTGTTCTATTGTTCAGATATTCTATATACATCTTATTCTTTTTAGGAAGATTTGTTTTTATACTATGAAACTTATTTCTCACGGCATAGGTACTGATCTTCACATTGCTAAATCCATCAAGAAATCACTAAGAAGAAAGTATCTAATGTTAAAGATTTGACTGCTAACCATTTCATCCCTGTCTCGCTCGTTGCTAGCTGGTATGACTGCAATGTTGACTTGTATATTGGACCTCTGTTGGTTCAATTTAACATTTGGATAATACAAATACTGTTTCCATGTGTTGCCGGCTTTAAATGACTTCATTCAATTTGATAGTAGTTTCTGTTCTGAAGCTTACTTCATGTCTGAGGTCATCGCAAATATTAGAAACATTTTCACAAGGTTTCTTATGGCCAATGCAATATTTGTATCGTCGCAAATTTGGCAAAATATGTTTCAATTCAATATAATTAATTTTCTTAATCGGATTATTCTCCATGTGTAATATTTTCAGTTTAATCCATTTTGTGGTTCCAAACACATCAGCTATACTCTTGAATCCATTATTCTTCAGGCTCAACATTTCTAAACTTCTCAATGGAGGACAAAGTTCGATTCTTCAGAACTTCCAAACAATTTCCAGAGAGATTGAGGTTTTTCAGTTTTTCCAGTCCTTTTAAAAGCATCAACTTCAATTTGCAAATGGCCGTACATATCAAGGATAATGATGATAAGTTGTAGTATTTCACGAAAGAATTATTTGGCAATATTCTCAACTCTTGCTTTTCTATATGCAAATGCTTAACGTTTTTTGACATAGTTTCTGATGCTGAGTTCAACCTTTCTATCTTGAAATGTTCAAATGTGGTATTCTTCAATGTGAGTTCCCTCAGAGATTCTGGGTTAATGCGAAAAGTTGCTATTTTCTATTGAAAGGCCTATGATTTCTGCATAATAGTTATCATTGTTGATTGTGTAAGAGTCGGTTAAATCTTTCAGAGTCAGAACTCAATTTTCATCGGTTGAAAATCGTCTTCGTCATCTTCATTCGGTTTGTTTTCTTCTGATCTTTTGCAAGAGAAGCAATCAACCAGGAGAACCGCAATGAATATGAGAGATAAATTCCTGAAAAAACGTTCGAATTAGTGGATATTGAGTTTGTTGTCTTTTGATACTATGCATGTGTTTCAGAACAAGGTACGGTAAATTCGGGTAATTAATCCTCAAATAATTTTATGACATAAGGTTCTTGATGAACTATGGGTCTTTGACGCATTGTTTATGAGATACAGGGTGTTGAAAATTCAAGAAAAAAATTATCTCTTTATTAAGTGCGTAAAATGAGTGTTTTATTCATGACATATGAGAATTCAATCGAATGTGCCATGAAAACACGAATTTTATACGCACAAAATACAAACAACATTTTTTGAACAACTGTGAATGTGAATTTACATCTTCTGAAATATAAAATGATTGAGACAATGCTTCCAATGTAATATTTCTATGCATACAGTCTTCACTTTTTTTCACCGTTAAAAATAGTTATTTTTGTATCTAGTGCGCGAAATGCTACTTTGGTGATCGAGAACTGATTTTTTTAACGAGGCGCAGCCGAGTTAAAAAAAATAGTCGAGATCACCAAAGTATTTCGCGCATGAGATGCAAACAAAATTTTTCTACAAACGCTTAGCTTAATATGAAAAAAAATATTGAACTGGTTTGAACTGTTTTTTTCCAAATCAAGTAATTAGGTATTATAACTATGGGCAATATATTCTATGTTGAAAGCAACACTCAATGTTGAAGAAAACGTGGATTTCAAGAAATTTACCAAGTTAAAATTTAAAAATCCCATATAGTTTACATGCAATGTGCGAAGTAAGTATTTCGCACACTACTTCGCGCACGGTGTCATAGTAACAAAGGAAAATGAAAAAAAGGGTCACTTCGCATATCCTTGCCAATGCGCGAACCTTGTCATTTTTTTGACGTTTGTAGAAAAAAGACTTTTTTCAACGGTTTTAAACTGTATTAATTTTTTTTTCATTCACACCGTTAAAAAAAGACTTTTTTCAACGTTGAAAAAAAGTTATCATTTACGCATTCAAAGTGATGAAGAAAAGTCAAGTTTTTTTGAAAGTTATACAAAAAATTGTTTTTCGAACATATTTTCGACACCATACACCATTTTTCTTTGCATTTTGGAAGGTTATGGTTACGCATCTTCAAAAAAACAACAAAATTATTTTTAATATCTACCAGTGGTGCACATTTTCATTTAAATCAAGCGATAGAGCTACCTTAATCTGCGCCTAGATGATTTTGGAAATATGTAATCAAAAAATTTCATAACGCTCTTAGATGAAATAACTTTTTATTTTTTATCTCAGAAAGCATTCAAAGCAGGTGAAAAACTTTGAAGTGTTATTTCATTTTGAATTATGTGGTGATTACGAAAATATTTTTGAATTTGAAGAAAAGCATTGGCGTAACATTTTCTTCACTTCATTCGGACAGAAGTCGGTATGGGTGCTACTAGTGAAAATTGGAAATAATTTTGAAGTGAAAAAATTTGTATTGATGCGTTTTCATAACCTACCAAAACGCAAAGGAATATCGTGTACGGTGTGGAAAACATTTTCGACAAAAAAATCGGTCAATTGACAAATTTAATCTGTCAATTGACCGATTTTATCAGTTTTAACACTTTTAATCTTAATTAAAAGTTTAAATTGATAGATAATAGTTATTTAATCAACTAGGTTATTAAAGACAGCGACTCATGGTCAAGATATTTTAAAGCGTGAGCGGAGCGAACGCCTTAATAGTTCGAGACCATTAGTCGCTCGATTAATAACCGAGTTGATTACAAGATTTTTCCGACGGTCTCAATATGAATTGTGTATGAATTCTTGATTGAAATACATTTTCATTTGCACAAGACATACATTTGTCATAGTGAAATTTCTATATATCTACGTTAAGTAGAGTTTTGACATTTCTCGTAGTGCTTCTGAATACTTTGTGAACGGTTGCCATGAGGATTGAACATTAAAATGGCTAAAAAAATTGAGCATTAAAATGGGTCATTAATGCTCAATTTCGTACACATTGAAATCACCTTTTATTTCGAGTTCGGCGGAAAAATCTGTTAATTGACATATTTTAATTTCATCGCAGTTAAGACGCCGTGGTTGATTTTCAAGTAAGTATATCACAAAAATTCCGGTCGATTGAACCTAAAAACCTAATAAGAAATAGTGATTGTTCCTGAAAAAGTGAAAAACATCGATTTCAATCTAGGTATTGTTCAAAATGATCGCTTTGAACGTCTTGGCAATATGTTTTTTTCTACATTTCTATGAAATAATCAGTATCATAGATTTGTCAGTCATTATTGGATGGACTATAGCAACCTTTAGATTTTACTCAGCAATATTTATTTCATTATTTTTTGCTCATTTCTGTTCATGATACCCATGATCATGATGCAGGTGTATTAATATATAAATATACGATACAAAATAACCTATTTCACTACTCAACTTGCTCTCCCTCTATTTCGGTAGGTTCCTACTCATATATGCAATTCAATAGAACAAAAAATGTGCACTGCGAGCCAACAATGAAAAAACGTATTGTACTCATATTTTAACGTTATAAAAAAACTGTATGACTACTTAACTCTATCGCAATAAATCCAAGTGTAAAAGCAAACACTCAAAACTCACATTTTGAATTCTGTTCAGCTGAATTGCTATTGACTTGAATGAATAATCTTCAATTGTTAATCTATCTATCACAGAGGTCAAGTATATTTATAATGGATAAAAGTTGACCTATAATTCGAATCATAACTTTTGAATGCCTTTTCAATGAAAACAAAAATTCGATAAGTGAATTGATTTGATCGAATATTTGGCTTCCGTCAAAAATGCAAAAAATGCAAATGGAGTGTCAATTACCGTATAATTACAGCGATAAGTGCATTGTAGAGAGCGAAAGAGCCCAGCGATAATTGCACTGTTTCGAAATTGACATAAATCATAGATATTTAAATGGAAAAAATTAAAACAAAAGTACGGCATCTTTATAAATGACAGTAACATCGTAGGTTGCTTTGGAAATTTTTCACCGTATGGTTTCTCACGCAAAGTCTGCAAATTTACGATTCCAGTCACATTTTTCAATTTCTTTCGGAATGGCCAGCCCAAACTCACAGTATCGTTTGTTTGAATCTAAAGTTTACATCAGAATGAAAATATTAATGATAGTCCAACGCCAACCAATGCCTTGGCATTGCGAGCCTGAGGAAGGAATGCCTTAGACGAGAAACTTGTAAGAGTGAGGAACTAGCCTCGTTGAAGCCTTTACAGTTATTAGATTTCATTAGATCTCTGGAACTGGAAGGCGAGCTATGAAGGTTTTGGCCAGAACAGCTCTGTAAGGGGGCACAATAGATGTTGTATCCCCGCTGAAATCCCACACACCGGTAGGGTCTAGCGCCTGGGTGGTTCGAAATAAGTGTAAACGGTTTGTAAACTCAATTTACTGCAGCAATGAATATATACACCTATATACACAAGCACAGTACTAGAAAGTTGCAAAATCGTACCAAAACTAGGAATGACTTTTCTTATATTACAATCTGTCAAATCAATTTTTTTTAAACTACATGCCTACTCGCTAAATATAAAAGTGACGTTTTTAAAATAGGTACAAAAATCAAATGAGAATAAAATACTACATGAGTTACAACAATAGACCTTGAGGTCGCAGTGAACTGTAACCCCTCCTTAAACTATAACTATAACTAACGCCAACTGCGCTGTTATAACCATTTATAGAGGCCCCGTATTTCGGAGTCGCTTCTTTTTACAGTTAATTGATTTTTATCGAAAACGAGCAAAGAATTAATATATTAATAACGTCAGTTTGACAATGCATCAATAAAACCGGATACTTTCGCGTTCCAGCGTGTTTCGCACTGAAAAATTGCATTCGATCATTATTATTCTTGAAGAAAAAGCCTTCCACCTTCAGTGTCGGACTCAGTTTCTCAAAAAATGAAAATGAACTCATGCAGTTTTTGGACAACACGCGCTGTCATGCAAAATTAACGGTTTTTTGATGGACTTCTGCAATTACTTACGGTAAGTTTGGAGTATCGAAATAAGAAAAGGTTTTGTTATTAATATTTATCAAGCATTAATCTGATGTTGTTTTTTATCCCTTATTAGTTATTTAATCCACTAGATCATTAAAGACAGCGACTAATGCTCAAGATATTTTAACGCGTGAGCGGAGCGTTAATAGTTCGAGACCATTAGTCGAGTTGATTACAAGATTTTTCCTACGATCTCAACATTAATTCTTCTTGATTCCCATTTGGCATAAGCCATACATTTGACATAATGAAATTTCTATGTTCCAGTAGAGTTCTGACATTTCTCGTAGTGCTTCTGAATACTTTGTGAATGATTACCATGAGGATTACACATTAAAATAGCATAAATTGGAAACTAAAATGGGTCATCATCATCACTTTTTTTTCTCGAGGTCGGCGGAAAAATGTTTATGGTGTTAATTTCATAATTATTCGCCTGATTTTTATCAATCCTCTCATTTTTCTTTAAAATTGTTAAGCAACTAACAACAAAAAATCTATTTATCAGTTCCTCTTTACAATGACGAAAAAACTTTCCGATATTCTCCTCAAAATTGGAAAATGTTTATGGAAATTCTAGGAATTTACAGTGCCGCATTAGTTAAACAAGAATTATCGAAGTTTTACATGCAATGTTTATGATGGCCTGATTAGAAAACCCAAGTTTAGTAATTCGTGAAATTTTGATTTGACCGCAAAATTTATAAGGATAAATAATAAATGTGAATTCATTAAAATTAAATAAATCTGATTTTTTTTTGACATTTCCTAAAAACAATGAAATGGTTATCCATTTGACACGGGATAAGTTTCAACCTTAGACATATAAAAGTATAGACGGGACTTTCACAGTAACTTTCGTGCCCCCAACATAAGAGAGAGAGAGATACTGTGAAGGATGAAGTGATATTATTGCTATGATTCAAATTATATAAATAAAATTAATAGGTAGTCTGAGAAAATGTTTATTATTTTATTGAAATGTAACAATTTTCAAACCAGAACTTTTTTCAATTTAGGACATTTGGTCTTAAGCTCCTCAACATTCACATAGGAGATTTTGTTGTTTTTTGCTTGAATTTCTTCTAATTCTGGTAGTTCCGGAATCTGATCTACTGTCAGTTCTTCCAACTGGTTATCATTCAATATCAGCTGTTTCAAATTTTTCAAGGAATTCAAGGACTTTCCGTCAATGATCTTCAACTCGTTTCTGCTCAGATCTAAAATTTCCAGATTCCTCACATCATCGAAGGCACCTTCGTCAATATGTCTTATTTCTCCTGAAATGAGGTAGAGTTCTTTAAGCTCCTGGAAATTTTTGAAAGTTGTTGCATTCAGATCACCAACGAATTGATTCTGGATACAAAGAACCAGTATTTTCTTCAAAAGATTGGGATCTTCATCGAAGAAGATTCCGGAGAATATCCCTTTCAACTCAGAATTTACCATGGCTAAATCTGAGGATTCGGAAAATGTTCCAATTTTTTTTTTCATATCGCATCTACCATGAACATCAGCAGGAAGTGGAAGTTTGTATTTGTATAAAACATTGACACCTTCGCATTGCGGAATGGTCAGTTGAGTTGAGATAGGACCAGCATATCCTAGACCCAGGAAACTGAGTATGACAAGAATGTTTATCATCCTGAAATAATAAAATAATGTCAAACAAACATCAAGTGATCGTGTTTTCATTTCAAGGCTGCTTTACGAGAAGATCAAGATTAATATTGTACAGGGAGACTATACTGTATTTCACCTAAGTATGAAGTGAGCAGAACCTTAGCGCCTCCATTTCGGTAGAACATTCGTTCATATTCGCACGCGACCGGAATGTATTGGAGGTTTATTATTGGACTAGTGTAAAGATAGATGGATGCCTACTATGCTCACGTTCACGTAGGAGGTCTTAGTGATAGGAAGGACTGAGAGGTTTCCTCCACTTCATACTCTACTGAAAAAGACTGTAGAGTTTGTTATCTCCGAACTACAATTTTTAATCCTATGAGAAAGACAAAAACCCCTTATTGCGGTTATTTTTTCCTGAAAATATCACTGTGCCGCCAACAACATTTATCTATCTTCCTTTGTTTTCGAATTTCAAGCCAAAATTGACATTTAGACAATGTCGACTTTCGTCATTATCTCCGTTCTTGTTTGTGCTATATAAATTCGACACCAAATTTTTAAAAACAAACTCTTTTGATAGGACTCCTGTCTGATCTTTTCATTACGAAATTACGATTCATAATTGTTACATATTATTCATATTTGATATGTTACCCTGTTATCGAAAAATTTTCTGGTGGGTGAAATAATAGTATATTATTCGATGAGCGGTAATGCAGGTCGAAACACACGCAGATGAATTTTGCACCACGAGCCGTCAGGCGAGTGGTGTAATTCATCAAGTGTGTTTTGAGCATTACCGCGAATTGAATACTATACTTTATCCACGACTTCTTCAGTAAAATTCGAATTAATCTGCATTTAAAAAATTTTGAACAGTTGTCAAAAGTATTGACAACATTTCGTCAAACCTCTGTACTCAGTAGTCGGGAATCAAATCAGAGTCTCTTTCGCAACTTCAAAATTTACGTTTTCCAAAAATAAATCTGGAATGAATCGCTAGAACGTTATCTTGATGACTGAAATAGATTTCCGGATCGATCCTACTTTTAGTCATTTTTTTTGTGAACAATTTCATTTTCCTAGGTATTTTATTAGCGGGAATTATGGGCGGGTGTTATTATAACACTCGCTTTTCGGTTCATAGACATGTCTATGGTTGTGTTCTAGCTACTATTACACATATAAATTAGTTTATAGGAGTGGATAAACTGTTATTATTAGTATTATTATTATTACACTAACTCATACCTTTTTTATGGAAACAAATTTTTTTGTCAAAAAGAATCATCATTCATTTCTTTTTCGAGCACCTGTTTGACTTGAACGGTGGTTTGCCCAAATATATGTAATTTTAGAATTTTGATCCGAAAATGGTCTCAAACGACATGGTACGACTGCCGTCCATCCGTCCGGGAGCACGATAACTTTCGAAGGGATTGTCCAATAAAATTGATGCCGCAGTTAAGTCCGTTAAACAAGCCAAATAGTACAGGGCGTTCCATTAAATGTGCCGATTTGAATTTTTATTCCTCAATATCTCAGACAAAATGACACCAATCAGATTGAAATTTTGCGGACACAAGCAAGATGCTCATAATTAGCCACATGCAAAATTTTGTGGCCATAGTGTTTACAGACCATTGAAAATTCAATTGGAATATTGAAAAAAAGAATCTTTATGTATTTTTATAACAAGATAGTCGATTCGAATGGAATTAATTTCGTGAATGAAGATTGATTATCGCAAAATTTCAAGAGGATAGCGCCATCTGAACAAATATAAACTATAAACATTATATATTTTTTTCCTTGATTTTTAAAATATTTATTTTTTGACTAATTTCTAGAAAATAAATCAGATTGTGCTGAGATTTTGCATTCATATTCTCAGCTTGATTATCAAGTCCTTTACAAAATATAGCTTTAATAGCACTATTGCTCCACCAATGAACGAGCGCTCAAAAGCAACTGCTCAGGGCTTTTTCATTTTTTCTCAATAATATATGTCATGGCATAAAACGCTCTCAGATTAATTCAGATATTATGATAAAAAATATAATTTGTATGGGAAAATTGAGTTATTCGATATTTTGTATACTGAATCACAGAACGTAATAATTTATAATAGGTACTGTTGAATTTTTTGTGGTTTGATTCCGCAGAATGGAAATTGATATAATTCGTTAAAATTATAGTCGCTTTCATGGCAATATATGAAATATAATTATGTGGAAATGATGGAATAAAATGTTGAGAAATGGTTAACTTCTCGAGCGAAATCCAACTGAATTTCTCCATAACGAGAATAAATGTAGAACTGAAAATATGACTATATCAGTCAGTTGCAAAGAAGCCTATTGAAATAAATGTAATATTTTCTCTATTTCATTGATATTTGGACTGTACATGAGCGTATGTATATGAAATCCTTTACCAAACAGCAAACTCACAGCTTGTTAGCCAGAAAAACTCCTCTGTTTTTTTTTATCCAAAATACTGCTTCTGAATACTTTGTGATCGATTGTCCTACTGCCCATGACAATTGCATATCAAGATAGCAAAGACTGAACATTAAAATGAACCATTATTGTTCAATTTCGTATACGTGGCACCCACCATCTTATGTTGAGGTGGGCGGGAATGATATTTTATTGTTTATATTGTGAACAATGTGATAGATACTCTTATTCCAAGAGGAACAATGAGAAACATCAAAATATGAATGAATGTTTATGAAAGAGAATAAATTTTTGAAAAAGTTAAACAAATTTTTCAATTATTGGTACTTACATTTTGTGAAGATGTTCGAATGATTGTAACGAAATAAGATATGTACGCACCCACATGTTGAATATTGCAATTTATATTATCCCCCCAGGCCCCCAAGTGAACATATTTTTGAAGAAGTAAGCAAGATTTATCTGTTATAGGTACTTTGAGCTCCAATTGATATTTTTCCAAGAAAAATAACATGTTATTGTATAAGTATGTAATCACACTTCAAATTAATCCAATGTATCATATCTGGTTCAATCAAAAGTCTTGTATATTACTATGTTGCTGTTTGCAAAGTCAGCAAGTCTGCAGTAAACACGTGCAGTGCTGAGTCACATTTTTCAGAAAAGATCTCCTTACAGATACCTGCTCTTCGTTATTTTGCATCGCAATAGCGACTTCGCACAATTGCGTATATTTTTTGATTTTGTTCTGTTCCAAATTCGTTAGAAGACTTCTACTGTTTGGAAGGTTCCAAGAAATATTTTGTTGATTAAATATCCAAACAGTGAAATACTTCTAACGAATATGAAACAGAACAATATCGAAAAATATACGCATTTAAGTATGTGCAGTGGCTTTTCATGCTGATGGACGCGTTGGAGACTTTTGAAAAAAATATATTACTCTTACCTAATCCAGAAGGTAAAAAGTGGAACAAAGTGCAATTAAAATTCAATTCAATTTTCTTGTGAATTATGATACTTTTGACGAAGTGTCGAAATCAGTTTCATTTTTCTAATTATTGATACTTTCATTTTAGTGTAGATGCTTAAATATTTCACACGAAATAAGGTATTTACATATTCGAATGTTGAATATTGCAATTTATGTCCCCAAGTAAACCTATGGACTAAGCAAAGGTTATCTGTTATACTTTCAGCTCACATTGATGTTTTTTATTGGGTCGATGCTTAGGATTATGACGCAAACATGTAAAAATAAAATGGTAATTAAATTGAATACAGTAACAGATATTAAATTATTGGATGAATTATCAGCAAGATATACAAATATCTATATCTTGAATATGTTTGATCCAACCTTAAAGACTTTGAAGAGTACTGAAGGATCCATGTAGGGATTATGTGATGAAAATCAAACATTTTTCGCCTTGAAGCTATTCGATCATTTCATTTTGAAATAAAATTGTCAGAAATTTTATTATTTTTTCGCCAAAGTTGACATTCAGAGCGAAATATTGCTGTTTAATCAATTGGAGATTATCACCCAGTTGAGCTAGCGAAGTAGCAATCAAAGCTACTATTGAAACTAGTAGCAGTTCAGATTGGACAAATTCGTTGTCTACTGAGACTACTATAGTAATTATAGCAGCTGGAAGAAAATTGATGACATATTCCCTTCCTCTTCTTTTTGACGAATTCGAAAAAATTTAATAGGTACTTTTTACTATTTTTCCGTTCACTGTTGAATATAAAGATTAAGACAAGCCCTGAGCAGGAGCTTTTGAGCGCTCGTTCATTGGTGGAACAATGAGTCTATTACCTCAAAATTTTATATGGGACTTGAGATCGATACCAAAATATAAATGCAGAATCTCAGCACAAACGGAATAATATTCTGGAAATTATTAAAAGAATGAAATACAGTGAAACTTCCTAATAACGAACGTCCGTAACTAATTTTATCTGTATAACGAATTTCGTACAATTGACATTGGACCTTGAATCCAAATTCCATATTAAAAATTAATATATTATATTAATATTCAAAAGCCATCACTCTTTGAATGGGTATTGGTAAGAAGGTATAAGGGTGGGGTTTTTCCGAAAATTTTCCGGGCGTACTTAATAAATCCCGACCTTAAACTAAATTATTACGGCGGGCAGAGAGATCCTTTTAAAACAGTTTTAAATACACCACTGGCTGTTTGGTTTCAATCTAACCATTACGCTAGTGTGAAAGTTGTGCGAAAATGTCGAAAAGGATGTGCTTAAGTTTGATTGATACACTTAAATTCATCAGTGAAGTCGACCGCGACATTGCCGACTATAGAAACAAATATTCTGTATAAAGAAATTTCCTTATAACGAATTTTTTTTGCGGATTCAGCCCTTTCGATATAGAGAAGTTTCAGTGTATGTAAACATAAATTAAAAAAATTAAATTTTACGGTTCTGATGATGGGATCCTCTTGAAATCTTGCATAAATATTCAATCTTCATTCACAAAATAAATTTCACTCGAATAGATTTTCTCTTGTGAATATGAAGTTTTTTTTACAATATTCTAATTGAATTTTCTATGGTTTCTTGTACACTATCGCCACAAATTTTGAGCATCTTGCATTGAGGAACAAAAATTTTGAAGTGCCATATTTTATGGAACTTTCTGTACGATTCGGCTGGTTAACGAACTTAACCGAGGCATTTGGGAACCGAACTCGCTCTGAAAGTCTCAAGCCTCTAGGAAAATCCGTTCAAAAGTTATCGTGCTAACGGACGGACGGGCGGCCTCATGAATAGAATTGAATTTGGCCACGGATTCGTCATCAGGGATTCAAACCCTATCGTTTGAGACCATTCGAAAATAACATACATTTGGGCAAAACGATATAGCACTCGTTCAAGTAGAACAAGAGCATTTTAAATGTAGTTCGTCAACTTCGCCTAGTTTTATGTGAATTCAACCTTTTGGAATAGCAATCAGCTACTGTCTATTAAATATTTCTTCGATGTGTCGAAACGTTTCAGTAGAGAGTTAGAAACTTTCAACTGGTTATCAACCAAAAAAATTAACCGATTATCTCTTTTCTACTCAAGAAAGAAATTGAAAAAATCAGTAATACTACAAAAATACGATAGTCAACTATAACCATCATTTTCACAAAGTAGCCCGTTAGATAAAACAAATTGATCAATTATCTCTTATCAAGAGTTCGAACGATGAGAAACAAATCATAGTTTCTTTTAAACATCTCATCATATCCCTTATTCAGCAACCGGTGATCCAAACATAGAGGCTCAATAGATACTGTAAATTCAACGGTGGCAATGCTAATACCAATCTACTGATCGAAAATCGAAAAACGAGAAAAAATATCAAGTTGTTTTCTCGTGTAATGTTCATATGAATAATGACGTCATATGATGCTTATGGTTCTTGGACCGAATTGAGGCATGTGCCACAAAAATAAACTATTTTCAATGAACTCTTGTAGTAGTTCATCAGATACTCAATACATTTTCAACAAGAAAATATGGTTCGAACTGTCAATTATTTTCTGTGGTTTTAATAGATTCGAAAATAACTGTTTTCTAAGTATAATGTCATAGTGTGATCTCTTCAATTTCGTTGTCATACAGTTTCAATATGAGTGTTGTATGTTACTTTAATTGTATTCTCATCAAACAAAGACCTGATGATTTTGATGTCAGCGAAAACTAAATAATTTTGATTTTGACTCGATACAACAAAATTGAGTCCATTAGGTTCCAAATATACAAGACTGATTTTAATGAACTAAAGATAGGTATTTATAATATTGAAGGGTAGAATTATCTATTTAAAATCAATAGGTACTCTGGGGAAATGTTTATTATTTTATTGAAATGTAACAATTTTCAAACCAGAACTCTTTTCAATTTAGGACATTTGGTCTTGAGCTCCTCGACATTCACATGGGAGATTCTGTTGTTTTTTGCTTGAATTTCTTCTAATTCCGGTAATTCCGGAATCTGATCTACTGTCAGTTGTTCCAATAGGTTATCATTCAATATCAGCTGTTTCAAATTTTTTAAGGAATTCAAGGACTTTTCGTCAATGATTTTCAACTTGTTTCCGGTCAGATCCAAAATTTCCAAATTCTTCACATCATCGAAGGCACCTTCGTCAATATGTCTTATTCTTCCTGAAATGAGGCGCAGTTCTTTAAGCTTTGGAAAACTTCTGAAATTTTCTGCACTCAAATCACCCGTGAATTGATTCTTGATTCGAAGAACCTTCAAGTTCTTAAAATCACTGAGTTCTTCAATTTTGAAATTTTCGAATTCAGGATTATCCAGTTCTAATTTGTTGTAATTGGAAATTTTTCGAAGAATTTTTCTTCACTCAAATTAGAACGGTTTATGATTGCATGTACGAATTCGGGAAATGTTTTGGCCATTTGCACATTTACATTGCTGAATGCTCAGTTCGGTTGAGATAGGAGCAGCATATCCTAGACCCAGGATACTGAGGATGACAAGAATATTTATCCTCCTGAAATAATAAAATCATGTCAAACAAATATCGAGTGATTATGTTTTTCATTCCAAGGCTATTGAACGAGGTGATCAAGATTAATATTGTACAGGGCGACTAACCCTGTATTTTACCTATGTATGAAGTAAGCTAAACTTTAGCCCCTCCATCTCTATAGAAAATTCGTTAGTTGTCGTTCATATTCGCACCCGACCGGAATGTATTTATTATTTTATTGGACTAGTGAAGAGAACAATACTACAATGTATTCATTCAGCCTCAACAAACATTTAGATGTATGCCTACTCTGCCACGTTCAAGTAGGAGAGCTTTCCTTCACTTCATACTCTACTGAAATAGACTGCAGAGTTTGTTATCCCCGAACTAAAATCTTTAACCTTATGAGATGGACAAAAATGAATATCCTATAGCGGTTATCTTTTTTTGATAAAATCACAATGCCGACAACAACATTTATCTATCTTCTTTTGTTTTAGAATTTCAAGCAGAAATTGACATTTGGACAAATTCAACTTTCGTCATTGTATCCGTTCTTGTTTGTGCTATGAATTTGACACAAAATTAAAAAAAAACACGCTTTTGATAGGACTCCAGTCTGATTTTCTCATTACATAAATTTGTATTTTTTTTATGGAAACAACTTTTTCTACTCAAAAAGAATCATCGTTTTTTCCTCTTTCTAGCGCACGTTTGAATTGAACGACTGTCATTCATTTCATTTCATTTTGAAGGGATGGTCCTAGAGTTTTGAGATTTTCAGGGTGAGCTCGGTTCCCAAACGCCGCGGTTAAGTACGTTACTAACTATACAGGGTTGGGATAAAGTTCGGCACCAAATTAATATCTTTAAAACGGAACGGACGATCATTTTGAAATTTGGCAGCTGAGTGTAATGGACCACAATGCATTTGATGAGCATATTCTCATTAATGAGATACTGCCGGTTTAACCGGAAATGCCATCAATTTCTTTAATTTAAATGGGACACCCTGTATATTTCTGCAGATTCTGAAAGAGCACTTTTTTTCGGATCTGTCCATACCAGGTTCCATGTAAAATTATCTGTAAAAAGAAGAATTGAGACAACGGATTCTTGATGAATGTGCATTAATACATGGAGAAGTCTTGAGAAAAGTTACTCAAGAATTTGTTAATAGACTGGCATATTATCAGGAGGTGAATGGCAAGCACTTCGAACATTTAAAATGATTTTTTTTTAAATTATTTCTAATAATTTTTTTCTACGAGTAAAAGCTTGATTTCTTTTTTTTATAGATTTTCATAAAAATACGTCATGAAAAGCAGAAAGAGTTATCTACTACAAAATATTTCGTTTTATTTCTCACTTTTGATACAAATAACAACGATTTATTCATTTGAATGGATTTTTTCTCAAATGTACAAAAAAGACTGAATTTCTTCTTTTAACAGAGAATTTTTACATGGAACCCGATATGGACAGATAGGAAACAAGGTGCACTTTCAGAATCTACAGAAATATACAGGCTGTCCCATTCAAATAAAAAAATTTTTAGTCATTTCCGGTTAAACCGGAAGTATCTCATTAATGCGAATATGCTCATCAGATGCAATGTGGTCCATTACACTCAGCTGCCAAATTTCAAAATTATCGTCCGTTCCGTTTTAAAGATATTAATTTGGTGCCGAACTTTATCCCAACCCTGTATAGCATAACATTAAAACTGAATCCGCCTAATACGAGATGAAGTTCATCCATTTGTGTGAATAGAAGGAATCATAATTTCAAAGGGAAACAAAAAGTTTATGAGACTAGTTTAGTAATAGCTGGATCAATAAACGAGTTGATTACTAGATTTTTCTGTCGTCCGCATTATGAATTTAGTATGTAGTAATTTTTCATTGAAATATATTCTTATACAAACATTTGACATAGGATACATTTCTATGTTTCTATATTCCATTAGAAGATAGCAAAGACTGAACATTAAAATGAACCATTATTGTTCAATTTCGTATACGTGGCACCCACCATCTTATGTTGAGGTGGGCGGAGATGATATTTCATTGTTTATATTGTGAACAATGTGATAGATATTCTTATTCCAAGAGGAACAATGAGAAACATCAAAATATGAATGAATGTTTATGAAAGAGAATAAATTTTTGAAAAAGTTAAACAAATTTTTCAATTATTGGTACTTACATTTTGTGAAGATGTTCGAATGATTGTAACGAAATTAGATATGTACGCACCCGCATGTTGAATATTGCAATTTATATTATCCCCCAAATAAACATATTTTTGAAGAAGTAAGCAAGTAAGTTATCTGTTATAGGTACTTTGAGCTCAAATTGATATTTTTCCAAGAAAAATAACATGTTATTGTATAAGTATGTAATCACACTTCAAATTAATCCAATGTATCATATCTGGTTCGATCATAAGTCTTGTATATTACTATGTTGCTGTTTGCAAAGTCAGCAAGTCTGCAGTAAACACGTGCAGTGCATAGTCACATTTTTCAGAAAAGATTTCCTTACAGATACCTGCTCTTCGTTATTTTGCATCGCAATAGCGACTTTGCATAATTGCGAATATTTTTTGATTTTGTTCTGTTCCATATTCGTTAGAAGTTTTCTACTGTTTGGAAGGTTCCAAGGAATATTAAGTTGATTAAATATCCAAACAGTGAAATACTTCTAACGAATATGAAACAGAACAAAATCGAAAAATATACGCATTCAGTGGCTTTTCGTGCTGACGGACGCGTTGGAGGTTTTTGAAAGAAATATATTACTCTTACCAAATCCAGAAGGTAAAAAGTGAAACAAAGTGCAATTAAAATTCAATTCAAGTTTCTTGTGAATTATGATACTTGTCTTTTGACGAAGTGTCGAAATCAGTTTCATTTTTCTAATTATTGATACTTTCATTTTAGTGTAGATGCTCAAATATTTCACACGAAATGAGGTATTTACACATTCGAATGTTGAATATTGCAATTTATGTCCCCAAGTAAACCTATGGACTAAGCAAAGATTATCTGTTATACTTTCAGCTCACATTGATGTTTTTTATTGGGTCGATGCTATAGGATTATGATGCAAACCATGGGCTCCCAACCTTTTCTTGTCCATTGACCACTCTTAAATTTCTCACATCTGCAAGGACCACTATATACTTTTATAAAAAATGAACTGTTACAATCCAACTGCAACTTCTATAAAAAATTCCATGGAAAATAACAAACGACGTGGTAAGATCTTTGTATAGTTATGAATTGAGATATTTCCGAGTTTTGCATAGCAATAGCAATCAAAGCATAAATGTTGTTGAAAAAAACCTTAGTTTAAGTAGATACGTATTGCTTTTTCACACCGAAAACAAGTATAGTTAGAGGTTCAGTTGTTGACACCCTGATATTGATTGACACTGTGCACATATACATATACCGATGTAATTAACTATTGGTGCTATCTAGGGTTTTTTCATCTGTCTCCACATATTTCAGAATGTTTTAGGTATTTCTATTTGGGCGAAGTTAAATTTTCTGAAAACGCCATCATTTATTAGATATTTGCCGCGAGATTTTGCAGTAGAGTCAATAAGCGTTTACCACTATAGCTTTTACCCTAAAAACGACTCCAAAACATCATTGCAGTTTCTTTCATTTCGAAATTCAAAAATGATTTTTTCTTGCATTCCTTCAGTAACTTCAGCAGCGTCCATGTTGAATAATTTTTTGATACTGAAAACTACTGATACTTAAAATAACTGATCTCCCTTAACCAAATTTTTTTTTGAAATTTTCATGAGAATCCGCAGTGGGGTTAAGAAGTTATGCCGTTTTCACAAAACATACTGTATCTCCATAACGAATACATTCAGAACTTAAAAATTTTGTCGAGGAATAAGGCATTCACAAGAAGATAGTCTATCTTAAAATCTAGAAGCATACTGCAGGTTTTGAAAAATTGCGATAAAATTCGAAAAGAATAATTCAAAGCCAGCAGTGATACTTTGAATAAATCTTAATACGGGGTCTAAATGATTGAAACATCGTAGGTTGCTTTGGAAATTTTTTATCTTATCTTTTCTTACAAATTCTCTACAAATACCATATAATTCCAGTCACATTTTTCAATTTCTTTCGGACCTACCAGCCCAAACTCATAGTATCATTTGATTAAATTAAAGTTTACATCAGATTATAAATATTTATAATAGTCCAACGTCAACTGCGCTGTTATAATCATTTATAGAGACCCTCTAGTACTTCATTGTCATTGTCAATACAATACAAATCCATACTAATATTATAAATGCGAAAGTAACTCTGTCTGTCGGTCTGTCTGTCTGTTACTCTTTCACGCCTAAACGGCTGAACAGATTTTGATGAAATTTTGTAAGGTAATAGATGGTTACCTAAAAACGGATATAAGATCAAAATGATCACGTCATACTTAGGGGGTAGGAAGTAGGCTGAAAACTGAATTGAGTTAGTGATTTTTTTTATGGTTTTTGCTGGGAGCTCTATCATGCCTAAACGGCTGAACGAATTTGATGAAATTTAGTTGATAGATAGTAACCTAGAAAAGGATATGGGCTATTAATATTCATGCTATAGTATTTAAGGCGTAGGCAGTAGGCAGAAAACTAATTAAGTTAGTGATTATAATCGTTGTTTTAAAAGTGTACCTCATTCACGCCTTAACGTCTGAACGGATTTTTATAAGACTTGGTTAATATAAAGATAGGATCCTAGGCACGGACATAGGCTACTTTTTACGGTGGAAAAATACCTCATTCCCGCGGAAATCTAGCGTGATCGTGTCAAGAAGCGCATGACGCCATAGCTACTGAAATGATTTTGATGTTTTGAGTGTTACAAAGACTTCAAGTTATAGTATTTGATCACTTTTCTAACTTAGAGGGTCGGTAGGCACCATAATTTAGGGAATTTATGATAAAATTTTGATGCAACTGTCTTTATTTAACAGTTTTACTTGCATCGAAACTTAGCGACATTCCATCACACTACTTATAACTTATAGGGTATTTTGATGTGAAGTTGAGGACTGGAACACGATAGTGGGACATTGTTGCAGGGGGACTTACAGCCGGGAGAAAACAAAAAAACTTATGCGGACGAAGTCTCGGGTAAAAGCTAGTCTGTTATATAATGTAAATAACCAAGTCTCGATAATGTCATAGTGTGATGTCTTAACTTTGGTTGTCATAAAGTTTTGATATGACTTATGACTCATAGTTCATTTTAATTGGATTCTCATCAAACGAAAACCTGTTGATTTCGATGTCAGCGAAAACGAAATAATTTTGATTCTGGCTCGATACTACAAAATTGAGTTCCGAATATCCAAGGCTGATGTTGATGAACTAAAGATAGGTGGGTATTAATAATATTGAAGAGATAAATTTAAATATTCTATTAAAAATGAACAGGTACTCTAAGAAAATGCTTATTATTTTATTGAAATGTAAAAATTTTCAAACTAGAACTCTTTTCAATTTAGAGCGTGTCGATATCATCATAACCTCCATTGAACCGGATTTGGATGATTTTCCCTCTCAAATTAGATTTTACCGTGGCTAAATCTGAGAATTCAGGAAATGCTTCTGTCCTATTTTTTTCCAATTCGAATTTACTATGAATATGTTCCACATCTCTCAATGTCTCAACAGGAAGTGGACCTTTGTATTTGTATAAGACAGTAGCACCATCACCTTGCGGAATGATCAGTTTATTTGGGATAGTAGCAGCATATCCTAGACCCACGATACTGAGTATGACAAGAATATTTATCCTCCTGAAATAAAAAATTCATATAGAGCAAACATCGAGTGATTATTAAGAGAAGAAAAACACACTGGTTTTTAATTATTATCTTTAATCAGCTATCGATGACTGCAAAATACTTATACCATCATTCTGAAATGACCTTTATGTATAAAAGAATTACAAATATTCAAAACAAAATCTTACAGTCATTTAGCACAGAAACAAGCTGCATTTATAAGATGCAGTACCTATAGACATAAAATAATTCTCATCTATTACATGGAAAATTTCATTAGTCGAACAAATAAAATTGAAATGGTAAACAATATACTGGCTGGATTACAGATGTACAAAAGAAACATTCTATTTTGCACAAAACAAACATTTGACATAGAATAAATTTATATGTTTCTATATTCCAGTAGAGTTATAGCATTATTCGTATATTATTAATATTACCGTTATTATGCAATTTCACCCACATTTCATGTTGAGGTGAACGGGAATGATATTTTATTGTTAATATTATGAACAATGTGATAGATACTCTTATTCAATGAGAAACATCAAAATGTGATTGAATATTTATAAAAGAAGATCGAATTTTTCAATTATTGGTACTTACATTTTGTGAAGATGTTCGAATGATTGTCACCAAATTAGATATGTACGCACCCGCATGTTGAATATTGCAATTTATAATATCCCCCAAGTAAACATATTTTTGAAAAAGTAAGCAAGTGTTATCAGTTAGAGGTACTTTGAGCTCAAATTGATATTTTTCGTTTGGTCAAAACAAAAGTATCATGAAGCAAACAATAAAATAACATGTTATTGTATAACTATGTAATCACACTTCAAATTAATTCAATGTATCATTTCTGGTTCAATCATAAACTTTGTATATTACTATGTTGCATTTTGCAAAGTCAGCATGTCAGCAGTAAATACTTGCAGTTCTGCGTCACATTATTCAGATAAGCTCTCCTTAAAGATACCTGTTCTTTGCATTTTGCATCCGAATTTATCGTAATTGTTGATTGAGTCATAGACATATATTAGGGTTCGAGTCGAGTAGTTCTGCAGCTAGTTAAATGAAGTGTTTTTAAAAACGCAGTTTCTCTTCCAAATACATGATTATAGGGTAAAAGCTATAGTGATTGACACCTTAAGTGCATGGATATTTTCAATAGGCATAGGTTCTTATTACAGAACTATAGTAGAATGTTGATATATTGTTGTTACCTTCAAATTTTCAATAACTTTTTGTCGAAGTTACATATTTAATAGTCATTAACATACTTTGATAGCGATTGACACTCTATCTGATAGTCATTGACATACTTTCATCTCACTCTTGCATCAGTTTTGGGTATACATTTTCATTAGATGGGTCAATGAGACAGCCATACTAAAAACAATAGAGAAATAAGAGTTTAGACAATTTTATTCCATATAAACAAACGTAGTAACAAAAAGTAATAGTGATCTTCACATATGTAGATACGAGGCATGTTTTCTAAGTAAGTACCGTTTTGGAATTAAAAAAAGACGTGTAAAGATATCGCAATAATTTTATTTTTACATGAAAGCCTGTATCTTAATCTACTTTTCAACATAATTTTGGTGAATATTGACGCACTTGTCATAACGTGGCACCAGTTTTTGGATACCCTCCTCATAAAATTCTGCCGCCTGACTTGTTAACCACTGTGTCACAAATGTTCTGACTTCATTAGCGTCTTGCAGACGCTGACCGCCCAGGTGTTTCTTAAAGTGCAGGAACAAATGGTAGTCGCTGGGTGCCAGATCAGGGCTGTATGGAGGATGATCTAGAGTTTCCCATTTAAAAGATTTGAGGAGATCTTTGGTCCGATTAGCCACATGTGGACAGGCATTGTCATGCAGCAAAACGATACCCTTACTCAACTTGCCACGTCTTTTGTTTTGGATTGCACGATGCAGATTGTTCAAAGTTTCACCCCCAAAACCCCCCTCCTGGCTACGCCCTTGTAAGGTATCCATCTCTGAATTGGTATTTTTGAGCGCTCGTTCCTTCAACGAGTGCTATATCGTTTTGCCCAAGGTTCTGATTTACTAATTTTGAGCCAAAAATGGTCTGAAACACAATCACTTACGAAGGGATTGTCCTAGAGTCTTAAAACTTCAGGGTGAGTTCTTCCCAAATGGCTCAGTTGAGTTTGACAGCCAAATCGTACAGGCATAAATTAGGGCCATTATTAAAATTTTTGTTTTTCAATATCTCAGACAAAACGAAAACCAATCGAAATAAAATGTTGCGGCCAAATGCAAGATGCTCATAAAAAGCCACAGACAAAATTTTGTAGCCATCGAAAATTGAAAATTCAATTGGAATATTGAATAAAAGAAAATTTTATATTTTCAAGAAAAAATTTCCGATTTAAATGAAGTTTATTTTATGAATGAAGATCGATACACTGAATGTTCATGCAAAATTTGAGTACATAGTGTTGACAGAACCATAAAATATTCAGTTGGAATATTGAAAAGAAAAGTCTTCTTATTTCTATATAAGGGTATCTGATTCGAATGAAATTCCTTTTGTGCTTGAAGACTGATATACCTACTGAATTTCCATGCAAAATTTTATAGCCATTATGTTGATAGAACCTTAGAAAATTCAATTGGAATATTGAAAAAAGAATCTCTATATTTCCATACAGGATAGCCGATTCTAGTGGAATTTATTTTGTGAATCAATACTGATATACTGAATACTCATAAAAGATTCCAAGAGGATCGCATCACCAAAACCATAGAATTTAATTTTTTCGAATATTTATTTTTACTTATTATGAAAATTGAAAAATTGTCATTTTCAATAAAGCCGAATTACTCCCTAATTATTTGGAACTCGTATTCGGCATCCGTTGTTACATTCTGCAGAGTTATTTCAAATTTATATTATTGCAATTCTTTAAGTCAAAAAAATGAAAAGAGTTTTTGATATTTCAAATTTATACAATAGTAGAAGTTCCCAACAGGCCTGAAGAAAATCTGCTGAGTTGAAAATATATCATATTATTGTCTCTATTCACATGAATATACACGAGAAAAAAATCAATAACGATTTTCAGTTCAGTGTTAATTATCTTAAAGATAGGTATTATAATTTTAAAGTGTGGAACTTAAATTAATCATTACACAGTAAATAAGTACTATGAGAAAATGTTTATTATTATTTATTTTATTATAATTGTAAGAATTTTCAAACAGAACTCTTTTCAATTTGGGGCATTTGGTCTTAAGCTTCTCAACATTCACATGGGAGATTTTGTTATTTTTTGCATGAATTTCTTCCAATTCTGGAAATTCTGGAATCTGATCTACTGTCAGTTCTCTAATTATTGTCATTCACGACTAGCTGTTTTAATTTTTAAAGGAATCCAAGGACTTTTGTTAATGATCTTCAACTCGTTTCCGGTCAGATCCAAAATTCCAAATTCCTCACGGTATCGAAGGCTTCTTCATCAAAATGTCTCATTTCTCCTGAAATGAGGTACAGCTCTTTAAGCTTCGGGAGTTTTCTGAAAGTTTCTGCTTTTAAATCACCAATGAATTGACTCTTGATACTAAGAAACCTCTCGTTCTTCAAAAACACTGAGATCTTCAATTTAAAATTTTCTATTTGAGTATCATCCAGTACTAATCTATTGACATTGGCATGATTTCGAAGAATTTCTTGCTTTTCCTCTCAAACTAGACTTTTCCATTGCTAAATGTAATAGTTGGGGAAATGTTTCTTCTTCATTTTGCTTCATGATGATTTCGCTTGAAATATGTGAACATGATCCACATCTCTCAGTTTTCTCAACAGAAGTGGACCTTGTAGTGATATACTAGTGTAGCACCTTCACATATTGGAATGGACAATTTTGTTGAGATAGGAGCAGCACATCCAAGACACAGAATACTGGATATGATAAAAGTATTTATCATCCTGAAATAATAAAATTATGTCAAACAAACATCGAGAGATCAATTTTTCATTCCAACTTTTTAGTACGTAATGTTGGAGATCAATATTGTACATAAAAAATGTTTGATTATCACGATTCTGAGTTAACTGAAATAGTCCTATTTTTCCAATGATCTTTTCGGTAAAATATCAACGATATTATGCACACGTTTTCTTTTCAGTAAAAAATACCATATTAGTGTATTCAAGTGGCATATCAAGTTGTGCTGACTGCTCATCCTCCCCCATAATATAATGCCTAAATGATAACATCGAAAAAGTGTGAAAATTCCGAACTCAAAATACTCTATTTTGAAGCTCTTCGTAATTGAATCTCAACGTAATTTTATGCAATTCATCTATTCTATTACCTGTAGATGATGAGACCAGACCTACATTTTGTATGTGTATCAGAATAATTTAGGGGAATGTCGGCCATAGGATATTATAATGAGGCACTTAGCGAAATCAGGTTGTGATTAATTTACGAAATAACCATTTATGGTAGAGAGAAGACCTTCATGCGACTATTGTTACTCATTTTCAACATGAGTCAATTATCAACGTGAGGTTGGCAGTTGTGGGGGAGAACTTTTCGGAACAGTAATACTCATCGCTCACTTTAATAATGAAGAATTCATTAATAATAATAATAATAATATCATTATTTCATAATCAAATACATATTTGAAAGAAAACGTCCATAATGTAGTGGATGAGAAACCTCAGATCTGAAAAATCGCCGTGAGATATTCTGCTATTGTATATGGTCTAAATCAGTCAGGAATTGCTTAACCGATGTTTGAATCTATTGAAATTTTTATAATTTGGTATTTCTTAGGTAATTTATTGAAGAGCTTGATACACATATACTCTACATTTTTCTGTGTTAGTGTTAGGGAACAAGCTGGTGGAAGAAAATAATGTATGTGTTTGTTTTGTTAGTGTTTTCATACTCCTGAAAGTAATTTCGTTTTTGTGAGGAAAATGAGACATTTGAATATGTATAGACCAACAGCTGTTAGGATTTTTTGGCTCCTGAACAGTCCGCGGCATGAGGCTCTGTGTGTTAAGCACAACAACATGGTTCTAAGGGCTCTCTTCTGAATTATGAAAATCTGTTCATATCTGAACTGTTTCCCCACACAATAATCCCGTAGGCCATTGTCGATTGAAAATTGCAAAGTACACCACCCGCATCAATTCCATATCTGATTGTTGTGCTAAAATGCGCAAGGTATACAGAATCGAGTTCAACTTTCCCTGAAGAAAGTTCACGTGATCGTACCAGTTCAAACAGTTATCCATGATGATTCCTAAGAATTTGGTTTTTTTGATAGAATTGATTAATTTACCTTGGAACTCAATAGTTGTGTTTTTGCTAATTTTGAATGGGAGGTGGTTAAAATGACACACTCAGTTTTTTAGAGTTAATAGTGAGGTGATTAAGTGAGCACCAATTGTAGATATTTGTAGACTCTGTTGAGTATTTTTCACTGTTTTTGTAATGTCGGTTTGAGGAAATTAGAAAATTGGCATCATCCACATACATAATCACCTCACAGTCTTCATCATTCTGATCATTAGTCTGTGTGCAGCTAATTGGTTGGTAAAACTGTTGTAGTTGGATACAGATAAATCTAAAACGGATTCGGGTATGTCATTGGTGTAGATAATGAATAATATTGGTCCGAGAATACCACCCTGTTGGACCCCTACATCTGGTTCCTCATCAGAGGACACAAAAATAATGACCATCGATCTCCAGAGATACCCTCTGCACTCTCTGCACATTATCAATCAAAGCAACTTACAGACATACTGGATGAAGTGCACCTGCCTTACATATAAAATGTCTGGTTTCAACTGAATGGCTGCCCAGCACATAATAGTCGTGAGTGGGGATCTATTTGATAAATATATTGCGATACAATGGATTGAGAGATATGGTCATATGGCCATCGACAGAATCAAATTATGTTATGCAGAAATGCGTCAACAACGCTAGAACTTTGCAGAGTTGTAGATTCAGTACGAAAACGATGTGTCAAATGTATTGCAGAAGGAAGTTGATTTTTTCGTTATTATGTTTATTGTAAATGAAATGATGATTTTCTTTAAATGACATTAAAATCGACAGCAAAGGGTCTCAAAATAGAGCAAATATAGGTTCGAAATTTTTTAGACTTTTTCGATGTTAGTCATGATATTATTGGGGAGGATGAGCAGCTAGTACAAGAAATGATATGTCATTCGAAAGTACACTAAATGAGGTTTTTTTATGAGAAGAGAACGTGTGCATATTATTAATATTTCATCGAAAATCCCATTGGAAAAATAGTCTAATTTTGTTAACTTCAGAATCGTAATATTCATCTCACTCTCATGCCCGCAAAAAAAGCTTTCTGCACACAGACTCTCTTGTACCAATTTATTGCGCCTTCCGAACATGTGGTCAAATTCAATGATACTAGAAGGAAAACTGACTAATGATCATTCAAGAGAAAAAACTCGAAAAATTTCCTGAAATCAAGAACTCTTAAATGTAAGAATAACCGTCAACATTCCGAACAATGTGTTATATAGCATTTTGTTGTGCAAATCACTCGTACAATCCGCCCTTGAAGTTTGTTCACTATAAAAGTAGACACAATGTATAGAGTGTATTGGAAAATTGTGAAATACACTACTGGAAAAAATTAAAGGATCAAAAAAATTCCAAATTTTCGGCATGCCGTAACTTTGGGAGGAATGGTCGTACAAGGAATTTAAAAAGAGGAAATTGTAGCTCCAAGTGTTTAGTTTTTGGATTAGAACTTCAAAAATTTTAGTTTAGTGGTTATTTGAGTAATGATAGAAAAATCAGCAACAAAAAAATTTTCAAAATTTTACACTTTTTTTTTCTTGTCTACGAGCGTGAAAAATTTTATTTTTGCATGATCGTTATAAGGATGGGATACTTTGTTAATTCAGCTTTAATTATTTTTTATTGACATCAATACGTCCACTTCTCGCCGAGATATCGGTCTTCAAATGGAAAAGGATCCATTTGTTTTTGATTATCGATTTCTCAGCAACCAATGATCGCACAGAAATTGAAGAAGGGATTCAAGACCTTAATGAACTCCCATTAATGAACAACCATTGCTTATTCATAGAAATTTTTGTCTTTATGTCGGATCAATATAAAAATTTAACAAAAAAAGGGCTTTTGGTGGTTTCTTGGAAAATCTACCGCTGGATCGGAAAGTTGAGTAAAACAATAATGTTAGTGTGACTTTCACAGTTCAATATGTTGATGAGAACCTTATGAAGAGTCAACTCAATTCAGCGAGCCGTTTTTTTTGTTTGACTCGATTGAATTTTTGAAAAAAATTAGGATCAATTTTTGCCCTGAGAAGCTCATAATCTTTAAAAAAGGCAAAAAAGAATTATCTCGAGCTTTTTCCACATATTGATTGCAGATAGTACATACATTGCAGAGAAAAATTAAATAAACTAACAAATAAAATTTTTATTAATTTAATAACGGGTATTGCCACCCCTGTTTTTCCATTTGAAGACCGATATCTCGGCGAGAAGTGGACGTATTGAGATCAATAAAAAAATAAATTAAAGCTGAATTAACAAAGTATCCCATCATTATAACGATTATGCAAAAATAAATTTCCACGCTCGTAGACAAGAAAAAAAAAGTTCTAAAATTTTGAGATTTTTTTTGTTGCTGATTTCTCTATCATTACTCGAAAACCAATGGAACTTAAAATTTTTGAAGTTCTAATCCAAAAACTAGACACTTGGAGCTACAATTTTTTTTAAATTCCTGTACGACAATTCCTCTCAAAGTTACGGCATGTTGAAAATTGCCGAAAATTTTGGAATTTTTTTTGATCCTTTAATTTTTTCCAGTAGTGTAATTCAGGAGGTAGTTTCTTGTCAAGAAATAGGTTGGATATTTTTAAATTTTTTTCTATTTACTACTGCTAAGTTACAGCCCCTAAAGATCACACCTGAGAAGCAGTTTTTAATTTTTTTCCAAAAAACTAGTTTTTTTGCTTGAATTGTAGGTTATGAGAAAAAGTAATACTTTAATCAAGGAAATACAAAGAGAAACATTGCAATTATTATTTGATTTAATGTTTACAAAAAAAATGGAAACGGTGTGAAACTTTGAAAGAAAGTGTCAGAGTCAATTATTGGTACTTACTTTTAGTGAAGAATAATTGTCACAAAAAGATGTATGTACGTACTCACATGTTGAATTTTGCATTTTATATCCCCAAATGAAGATATACAGAAGAATTAAGCAAGGGTTATCTGTTATACTTTGAGCCCAAATTGATATTTAGTTAGGTCGATACTACAGGATCTTGATGCAAACAAGTAAAAATAATATGTTAATTATATAACAATCAGATTAGAATTGAATTATTAGGTGATGAACTCTCAGAAGAAAAGAGATGTTTAAAAATATATTGCATATGTTTGCTTAGGCCTAGAGGGCTTCGAAAATTACTAATAATAATAGAAAAAATCCCTCTCGTCTTTGTCCGTTGCGAGGAATATGAAAAATGGACACTTAACTAAATTATTTTGCTGTATGCAAAATGTACGTTACATACAGGGTGATCCCCTCTCTAGCATAGAAAAAAAACCGAAACATAATTGAGCTTTGTTCAGTAAAAAAAATCGTAGCGCCATCCGTATTCAAGATAGAGGGCGCTTTTTACACTGATCGTACCAACTAGTATTGCACATAACTTTTTAAATATTAGATTTATTGAGCAAAATTTGGAGTGAACTCAAACAGCATTCAATTTTACACCAAAAAATACTTTCGAAAAAACTCCATAATGTGTATCGTTTCGAAATATTTAGATTTGAAAATTATGAGGTAACACCCGATGCCTTAACGGTTGGGAGTCAGCTATGAGGTCATTGAAGTAATTTTGAAACAAAAATATTTCCCAAACGGTACTTACACATTATTGAGTTTATTCAAGAGTACCTTTTTGGTATAAAATTAAATGATGTTGAAGTTCACTTGAAATTTTGCTCAACAAAATCTAATATTTGAAAAATTATGTTCATAACAAGGTGGTACGAATCGTGTAAATAGCGCCCTCTATCTTGAATACGGATGGAACTATGAAATTTTTTTACCAAACAAACCCCAATTATTTTTCGGTTTTCTATCTAACCTATTACCCTTTTTTGAAATACCCTGTATATGATTAAAATAGAACATTTTTCGCGTCGAATTCATTCAATCGTTCTATTTTGACGTGAAAGTTCTATTATTTTTCCGAAAAAATGACATTTTGGGCGAAATATCGCATCCTTTGAATATGCATATACATCAAGAAAATCGTTCAGCAATCGGTAATAAACTGCTCCACATGAATTAGGAATATTGACTTGAATTGCAAAAAAATAAAATGAGATTTTGTGATCAAAATTCATATTGATATGATTTCAAGTTGTAGGAAATAAAAAAAATTTTAGCTGTAGGTCTGCAGCGTATATAAGGGTGGTTAAGAAAGATCTAGTAAAATAACGAAATTTATTCCCAGACAATTCAAGCATTTTAAGGCTATCAATACAACATATGGCTTCCACGGGCATTTACAACAGCTTGACATCTTCTTTGCATACTACACAAGAGGTTGTTGAAAATTTTTTGAGGAATTTGGTTCCATAAACGGGACAGAAGCTCTCTCAGATGATTTAAAGATTTCTGGGGTAGGTTGATGATTATCAAATCTTCTTGGAGTATATTCCATTGTATATCCCATATGTTAGGTAAATGCAATTGAAATCTGGTGAGTGCGGAGGGTATCGGTAAATCTGGAAGACCAAACTTCTCGCACGCACTCCCATCTATAGCTGCACGGTGCGGTTCGAGCGTTATCGTCTAAAATTGAAAAGTTTCACCAATAGCAGCGTGAACATTTGGCACAACATTGTCAATGACATACTTCCTATAGTGTTGAGCGGTGATATTCCCAGGACAAATGTGTAGATCTGTGCGCCCCTTGAAACATATCACGGCCCATACCATAACACTACCTCCTCGGAATGGATGGACTTCTTGGACATGCGACGATTACGGGTTATGCGTGGGAATATCGATACCCTTATACTTCGAGAATCTGAAAATCGTATAATCTGGATTTATCAGTGAAAAGGACACTACCCATCGATTGTTCCAATTGATATGTTGCCTTGCTCATTCCTGTCTTTGACGCTTATGGTCACGTGTTAATGAAACTCCTCTTATGCCTAAATTACACTCAGCTCTCCTCACTGCCACTCGCGTTGTCGGCAATAATTCCCGAAATACTTCTGCAGCAGTTTCGAAGGCAGTGTGCATTTACACTCAGCCGCCAGCATTGCTCTCGTGACCACGGTTCGGCAATGACGGACGAAGAAAT
>JACDNR010000397.1:0-40894 GCA_013421045.1 Propylea japonica | reverse complement strand
AAATTCATTTAAATATGAAGACGATGAAAAGCCACGTTGAAACTCATACAGTATATTAGTTTAATATAAGGAACCTACTTTATAAGGGAAAATCCCTTCGGCCCCGTCGAAGGGGGTGAAAATGCCCCCCAAGTACGAAAAAATTCATTTAAATATGAAGACGATGAGAAGACACGTTGATACTCATACAGTATATTGAGTTAATATAAGGATCTACGTTATAAAGGAAATCCCTTCGGCCCCGTCGAGGGGTGAAAATGCCCCCCAAAATACAAAAATTCATTTAAATATGAAGACGATGAAAAGCCACGTTGAAACTCATAAAGAATATTGATTTTAATATAAGGAATCTACGTTATAAAGGAAAATCCCTTCGGCCCGTCGAAGGGGTGAAAATGCCCCCCCAAAGTACGAAATATTCATTTAAATATGAAGACGATGAAAAGCCACGTTGAAACTCATACAGTATATTAAGTTTTATATAAGGAACCTACTTTATAGGGAAAATCCCTTCGGCCCCGTCGAAGGGGGTGAAATGCCCCCAAAGTACGAAAAAATTCATTTAAATATGAAGACGATGAAAAGCCACGTTGATACTCGTACAGTATATTAAGTTTAATATAAGGATCTACCTTATAAAGGAAAATCCCTTCGGCCCTGTCGAAGGGGGTGAAAATGCCCCCCAAAGTACAAAAAATTCATTTAAATATGAAGACGATGAAAAGCCACGTTGAAACTCCTACATAATATTGAGTTTAATATAAGAATCTACGTTATAAAGGAAAATCCCTTCGGCCCGTCGAAGGGGGTGAAAATGCCCCCCAAAGTACGAAATATTCATTTAAATATGAAGACGATGAAAACCACGTTGAAACTCATACAGTATATTAAGTTTAATATAAGGACCTATTTATAAAGGAAAATCCCTTCGGTCCCGTCGAAGGGGTGAAAATGCCCCCCCAAGTACGAAAAAATTCATTCAAATATGAAGAATATGAAAAGCAACGTTGATACTCATACAGTATATTAAGTTTAATATAAGGAATCTACCTTATAAAGGAAAATCCCTTCGGGCCCCGTCGAAGGGGGTGAAAATGCCCATCAAGTGCGAAAAATTCATTTGAATATGAAGACGATAAAAGCCACGTTGAAACTCATACAGTATATCGAGTTTAATATAAGGAATCTACTTCATAAAGGAAAATCCCTTCGGCCCGTCGAAGGGGGTGAAAATGCCTCCAAAGTACGAAAATTCATTTAAATATGAGATATGAATAAAAGTTAGTTTCAGCAAAAGCATTCAAAGATCAAAGTTCCTGGATGTATACAACCATAGCCATAATAACATATAAAACATAAAAAATTTCACCCTAAATGTACATAGATTTTTCACAAATTTTAATTTTTTCATACCTATCACGAACATGGAAACAGAATCGTAAATATCAAACGGTTCGTTACTACAGCCATTCAAATATCTCGTTCATCAACTTCTGAATAATAAAAAAAAACCTTAGGGCCAAAATATAAATTATTGGTATGTTAAAAAATTCTGGATTAATTGATAAAAAAATCTGTAAAACTTGAGGAATTTTCATCATAATATAGTATTCGTCAGAAACAATTCCGTTATGAAATGAAACCTTTTTTGAAATTCATTAAGCTTTCTGAAGAATTCATAGAAAGGTTCCAACTTCAAAAAAACTCATATCCGAAGGGATTTTCCTTTATAACGTAGATTCCTAATATTAAAATTGATATACTGTATGAGTTTCAACGCGGCTTTTCATCGTCTTCATATTTAAATGAATTTTTTCGTACTTTGGGGGCATTTTCACCCCCTTCGACGGGGCCGAAGGATTTCCTTTATAACGTAGATTCCTTATATTAAAATCGATATACTGTACGAGTTTCAACGTGGCTTTTCATCGTCTTCATATTTAAATGAATTTTCGTACTTTGGGGGGCATTTTCACCCCCTTCGACGGGGCCGAAGAGATTTTCCTTTATACGTAGATTCCTTATATTGAACTGAATATACTGTATGAGTTTCAACGTGGCTTTTCATCGTCTTCACATTTAAATGAATTTTTTCGTACTTTGGGGGCATTTTCACCCCCTTCGACGGGGCCGAAGGGATTTCCTTTATAACGTAGATTCCTTATATTGAAAATCGATATACTGTATGAGTTCCAACGTGGCTTTTCATCGTCTCATATTTAAATGAATTTTTTTGTACTTTGGGGGGCATTTTCACCCCCTTCGACGGGGCCGAAGGGATTTTCCTTTATAACGTAGATTCCTTACATTAAAATCGATATACTGTATGAGTTTCAACGTGGCTTTTCATCGTCTTCATATTTAAATGAATTTTTTTGTACTTTGGGGGCATTTTCACCCCCCTTCGACGGGGCCCGAAGGGATTTTCCTTTATAACGTGGGTTCCTTATATTAAACTTGATATACTGTATGAGTTTCAACGTGGCTTTCATCGTCTTCATATTTAAATGAATTTTTCGTACTTTGGGGGGCATTTTCACCCCCCTTCGACGGGCCGAAGGGATTTTCATTATAAGTAGATTCCTTATATTAAACTTGATATACTGTATGAGTTTCAACGTGGCTCTTCATCGTCTTCATATTTAAATGAATTTTTTTTGTACTTTGGGGGGCATTTTCACCCCCTTCGACGGGGCCGAAGGGATTTTCCTTTATAACGTAGGTTCCTTATATTGAACTCAATACTGTATGAGTTTCAACGTGGCTTTTCATCGTCTTCATATTTAAATGAATTTTTTGTACTTTGGGGGCATTTTCACCCCCTTCGACGGGGCCGAAGGGATTTTCCTTTATAACGTAGATTCTTATATTAAAATCATATACTGTATGAGTTTCAACGTGGCTTTTCATCGTCTTCATATTTAAATGAATTTTTTCGTACTTTGGGGGGCATTTTCACCCCCTTCGACGAGGCCGAAGGGATTTTCCTTTATAACGTAGATTCCTTATATTGAACTGAATATACTGTATGAGTTTCAACGTGGCTTTCATCGTCTTCATATTTAAATGAATTTTTCGTACTTTGGGGGGCATTTTCACCCCCTTCGACGGGGCCGAAGGGATTTTCCTTTATACGTAGGTTCCTTATATTAAACTTGATATACTGTATGAGTTTCAACGTGGCTTTTCATCGTCTTCATATTTAAATGAATTTTTCGTACTTTGGGGGGCATTTTCACCCCCTTCGACGGGGCCGAAGGGATTTTCATTTATAAGGTAGATTCCTGATATTAAACTTAATATACTGTATGAGTTTCAACGTGGCTCTTCATCGTCTTCATATTTAATGAATTTTTTGTACTTTGGGGGGCATTTTCACCCCCTTCGACGGGGCCGAAGGGATTTTCCTTTATAACGTAGGTTCCTTATATTGAACTTGATATACTGTATGAGTATCAACGTGGCTTTTCATCGTCTTCATATTTAAATGAATTTTTTCGTACTTTGGGGGCATTTTCACCCCCTTCGACGGGGCCGAAGGGATTTTCCCTTATAAGTAGGTTCCTTATATTAAACTTATATACTGTATGAGTTCAACGTGGCTTTTCATCGTCTTCATATTTAAATGAATTTTTTCGTACTTTGGGGGGCATTTTCACCCCTTCGACGGGGCCGAAGGATTTTCCTTTATAACGTAGATTTCTTATATTAAACTTAATATACTGTATGAGTATCAACGTGGCTTTTCATCGTCTTCATATTTAAATGAATTTTTTCGTACTTTGGGGGCATTTTCACCCCCTTCGACGGGGCCGAAGGGATTTTCCTTTATAACGTAGATTCCTTATATTGAACTTAATATACTGTATGAGTTTCAACGTGGCTTTTCATCGTCTTCATATTTAAAATGAATTTTTTCGTACTTTGGGGTGCATTTTCACCCCCTTCGACGGGGCCGAAGGGATTTTCCTCCATAACGTAGATCCATATCAAACCCAATACACTTCATGAGTCTCAAGGTGGCTTTCCGTCGTCTTCCTTGTTAAATAATGTTTTTTTATAATACCTAATACGATATATTTTGTTTCAAAGGTTTCACTCAGATACAGAACCGTTTATCTACGTATTCCGTTCATTCCGATGAAATATTAACAACATAGTTACCATTCAAGCACGGAAGATTTTTCGATTTCGTCATATATAGTTGGGAGACCTAGTTCACGACGCCACTGATCGTTCGGGCACATTCGGAAATTGGCTGCCAGATTTAGGCTGCTAATTTCACATCGGTAACGTTAGCCATATATCACTTTCCAAGACTGTCTTGGAACTAACATTTGGGTCCTGAAGTCAACGTTAGACATAAAACATTTCCAAGACCGTCCCGGAACTATACAAACGTCCTGGAACTAGCGGTTAGCTGATCTCAAATGTCTCGGAACTCTACGTTAGTCATATATATATATATATATATACAATATACAATGGTAAGGATAGACGCCGTGGAATGAAGGTTTTTAGCCTGCTACAATAATAAATAATAATTAACGCACATTATGGAAATCTCAAATTTATTATACAACTGAAGGTGTTCTCAATGATAATTATTTTTATCAGAATTATGCATGAATATGTTATCCACTTTCAAACGTTTTTCTTCAATACAGATGTTTTTTTCCCAAGCAGGATAAAAAAAGATGAGATTATCAGATTTTGAATGTATAGGCTCCATTCTGAAATCAGTTGTTCTCGATCAATTCTAGTGATCAATAGCTTTTCTTTCTTTCGTTTGATTTTCTACACTCGATCGCTTTGCAAACGCGAAACACGCAAATTTGACCAAAGAGGAATGTGCCCAAGCGGTAGTTTTGCGAGAAGAAGGGTGGACATACACAAGAATTGCAGAAAGTTTGGAGTTTCCATACAAGTGTGTCTAGAATGTTGCAGCAGATTCAGGGAGACAGGTAATGTCCGAAGACCAGGACAGGGTAGACCACGGGTAACAAATGCCATTCAAAACTATTTGAGAGTTTCTTCATTGAGACAACGGTTTGCAACCGCTCGCCTCCTTCAAAATCAGCTTGAGCAAACTAATGGGGTGCACATTAGCACTCAGACAATAAGAAATTGCCCTCAGAGAATATGATTTGAGGCCTCGTGTCGCGGCAAGAGGCCCATCTCTTACCGCAGCCCATCGAAGGGCGCGTTTGGATTTTGCGAGAGAGCATATCCATTGGGAAGAGGCTGATTGGGAAGAGTTCTCTTCACAGATGAGTCTCGATTCTGCCTCTACCATTGTGATCGACGTTCCCTTGTATACAGACGTCCACATGATAGATATGCTCAGAGCAATTTCCTGAATACTACTGGTTTCGGGGGAGGATCGATTATGATATGGGGCAAGGGCGTAGCCAGTAATTAATTTCGGGGGGGTTTTGACATTTTGGCAATTGTCTTTGTAAGTGCCGGGAATTGTGAGGGTCGCTTTTTGTAGCAAGTATTTGTTGATTTTAAGAATTCAATAATTATTTTCGCAAACAAAAAATAACTCTGAAACTTTCGGAAGGGGGGGGGGGTTTGAACCCTCAACCCCACCCCTGGCTACGCCCCTGGTATGGGGGTTTATTCACTCAGTGTCGAGTGTACTGCAGAATTAGTTTTTGTTTGTATTTAAGATTATGTTATTTTGATTTGTAATTAATGTGCGTATTATGTTCGGGATAACAAAATTTTTGTATACACCTGTAACTGGACTTCGGTGTGTTGGATGTATTATTTCTAAATAAATAAATTAAATAAATAAATGACACCAAACTGGTAGATTGCGGTATGAAATATAAATAATTCTCCTTCAAACCTTCCACATTGGTAAGGCATCTATTGAGGTAAGAATTCTTTGTGATCGAGTAGGAATAGAGATGCGACATAGATTTCGAACATTAGTTAGTTGAGAACTGCCGTAACATTTTGATGAAGATCATTTTATATTTCGAACATGGTAAATAAAGTGGAGAGCGACTCACTTGTTCAACTTAATTCAAGAATATTTTGTTCTTCATCTGACTTCCATATAGGAAAATCAAGGCAGTATACGCATAATATGAACATATGAGTAAGAAAACTTGATGAAGAGAGGATAATTTATCGTTTATCAGTTTTGTTCAACATTTGTCATCGAAATATTCACTTTCCACACTTAATTCCCGAAAATGAGAATAGTGGCACTTATTGAAAATGAGGTGAGCAGAGATCGGTTGCTATAAGAAAGGAATGTCTGTATCTAGAATACAAGACTATTGAGAAATCATAATGAGACAAGACTACCAGAAGACTAGACATTTCATGATTATGGTAAAACTTCTAACTGAGTAAGGTGTGAAGACATTATCATGATAAAGGGTCTCGTTTTTCCTGCTCGCCGATGTGTAAAGTAGAAATATGCTAGGAACGTCTCCTTACACATATTTTAATGAGTGTTCGTTTTCGTTGGTCAATACCAACGTCAACAACAATTGTTGACTGTTTCCTTCATATTGGAACTGCATCACGATGTCCGCATACTGATCCCTCGTGATGACGGTGATCATAGCAGGCCAACCGCATCTTAACTCTTCCCTGGAGTAGAGAACTTGACACTTTGAAGGGTCCACACGACTTCCTGGTTGTAGCCATTGTGCCAGACGTCCGCCACTGGTTCCAGACACGCAACTCACGAAATCTCGGAGAAAGAGTCTCTCGTTTGAATTTACACTGAAACAAAATAGTCCAAATAGAAAATCTATATTTGAGTCGAATTCATATTCATGATTGTTCGATATTTCGAGCAAGTTATGGGCATTTCAGGACTTATAATGTAGGGTTTTTTCACGTGACAGCATATAGTACCTATAGTGTTAGATATATCGAGTGTCATAAGGTAAGTGGCCTAGCTCTAGTTCGCTCAATATTTGAGATTTAAGTCAGAAATTTCGCAAATCATTAGACATTGATCTGATCTATATTCTATGTCACTGCGTTTGAATAACATGGACCTATAATACTAATATAAATCTATGTTGAATAATTATAGTTGTTAACCTTATGAAATGTCTTCATTTGATGGACATAAATTTCGATAAAGTTTAAACGTCAAATGACATTGAATTTTTTTGTTTCGCTTGGTCGAACAGTTTCATTGCTTCAAAGACGAAATAATGAAATTCTGCAATGTACCTGCAGTTCAATTTTTCAGTTCTTACCTTAGACGAAGGAAATTGTCTAAGGTTCTTACCCGAAGCTACTGGAGCAGATAAATCACAAAACCTCATTTTTTTGCGCCAAAAAATTTTCACGGGGCACGGATATTATCATTCGTACTTACATGATAAATAATACACCGTTTGTTTGAACTGTATAGTGTTTTTTATCGTTAAACTTATAGCAAGTCCAAAACTGTTGATGAAAGAGTGGCAAATATTTATAGTTTTCAGTAGAACTTTGAATTTGTAACAGAAAATTTTGGAATTTGTATATTTCGGTGAGAATATATATAATTTTTTCTTGAAGAAGAGGCTGTGTGATTTCATATTTTTCAACTACTTTCGAATTAATAATATAACTGACGACATTTCATGTACCGGGTGTCCTAAATTCGTTGTCTAATGAGAGGATCTCAGGAACCCGATGAGCTAGAACAAAATGAGTGGCACATTTTCGTGCTCGATTTTTAAGAGAATTAATTTGGTGAAAACCGTAACCTTCTAAGTCAAACCGTTTTCGAGCTATAAAAGAAAATTGGAAATGGCGTCAAATGAAAGTTCTCATAACTTCTTTTTACTGAAGATATAAACATGAAACTAAAACATTATACAGGCACTTTTTTCAGTAGAATTCACTGAAGTAATAAATTTTTCATTATTTCATTTTGCTCTAGCTCATCGGGTTTCTGAGATCCCCGCACTAGACAACGAATTTAGGATACCCGGTACAATCTTTAAGTTCTCCTTGGAACAAGTTTGCCAAAATGTAGAAAATGAAAATGATTAATGGCTTCCAACGGTTACCCAACTGCTACCACGAAAAGGGTGCCAAAATTTTGTGGCCATCCGGTATTTGCATAGCTGATCAAACATACAATTAACTTAACAATGAGTGAATAATAAATGAAATTCATTCCTGTAACCAACGAGAATATTTTCTCAGAGCAGAAGAAAAACACGAGTCTTGTGCGATGCAATATGACAATTCTAACTAGTCATCCGTTATACGAAAGAATTAATGAAGGAAACTCCAATCGGTACCATGAAATTATCATATAAATAAGACTGAAGAAAAATCTCGTGTGGAACCAGTTTTGTGTCAGGTTGCTCTTCGCTCAATGAAACACGCAGAAAAGGAAGTTACTTCTTTTCGTATTGGGATATACCTGTTACCTCAGGTGGACGGCAAACTCATTAGACCGGCCTTTCTGTCCTCTTCTTCTTTTGATCTTCGTGAGATGCTACAGAGGATGTTGTTGGTCGATTCGAAGAGCGTTGCGGGGATATTATTTATACACTATCGAAATTTATGCATTAAAATCAACAGGATGTTCTTGAAGAAAAATTAGAGGGCTTTTATTCTTTATTTTTTGGAATAAAGTAAAAACTATACTGATGGACAAAATTAGCGCACCACCTAAAATTTCGTTAAATTTTAACAATTGATATCTTCCAATCTTTAGTCGGATTTCAACGTTTTTTCTTTCAATAGTAGCTCTGTTATGTCGAATTCCCCCATTAAACAGAAGTCCAAAAATAAAAATCTTCATGTTGTAGAGGGCTTTAAATAATGTCATGTTTTATAGTCAAATTTTTAACGTCTTCTGGGGTGGGCAATGCCAGGTTGCTAAGGCATATAAAAACAATAAAGCGTTGTAGCCTAGTATCTCTTGAGTATTTTCTTTTTTTAAAAACCAATTTATCTTGAAGTCGTCGGAGATATTCAACTTTTTATCGACTCTTGTATTTTATCATTAGCCATGAATATCTTCGCAACCATTTGCCCGATTTGAATGTTTTTTTTTTAGTTGTAGCTCTTTTATTGGCGAATATCATACTACAATGAGATGTTCAAAAAAAGAAATGCATCATGCTGTACAGGGCGTTCATTAGGGTTTTTTCATTACAGTTTTTTTCATTACAGTTTAACGCCTTCTGTGGCAATACCAGATATATGAGGCTTCTAAAAACTATACAGTGATGTAGCCTGATGTTTTCTGAGTATTTTGCTTTTTTAAAAAGCAATTTAACTTGTACCATTCTAGAGATATTCACTTTTCATAACATCTTGCATTTTTCTGTTTTTTTTTATTTCTTTTCGTTTATTTGTGTGTTTTATGTATGAAATGCAAGATGTTATAAAAATGTGAATATCTCTGGAAGGATACAAGTTAAATTGCTTTTTAAAAAAGCAAAATACTCAAGAAACATCAGGCTACATCACTGTATAGTTAGTATAGTATAGTAGAGGAGCCTCAGGTATCTGGTATTGCCCACAGAAGGCGTTGATAGTTGATAGTTTAAAGAGGGGTTACAGTTCACTGCGACCTTAAGGTCTATTGTGCCTAAACACAGAAGGCGTTAAATTGTAATGAAAAAACCCGAAAATTTAAACGCCCTCTACAGCATCATGCATTTCTTTTTTTGAATATCTCATTGTAGTATGATATTCGCCAATAAAAGAGCTACAACTAAAAAAAACATTCAAATCGGACAAATGGTTGCGAAGATATTCCTGGCTAATGCATAAAATACAAGAGTTGATAAAATGTTGAATATCTCTGGACGATTTCAAGATAAATTGGTTTAAAAAAAAACAAAATACTCAAGAGACACTAGGCTACAACGCTTTATTGTTTTTATATACCTCAGCAATCTGGCATTGCCCACAGAAGAAGTTAAAATTTGACTATAAAACATGACATTATTTAAACGCCCTGTACAACATGAAGATTTTATTTTTTGGACTTCTGTTTAATGGAGGAAATTCGACAATAACAGAGCTACAATTGAAAGAAAAAAACGTTAAAATCCGACTAAAGATTGGGAAGATATCAATTGTTAAAATTTAACGAAATTTTAGGTGGTGCGCTAATTTTGTCCATCAGTATTGACACCTCAAATATATGGATACATTCAGTAGGCGAGTTCGGTTCCTAATTTTACTGCAACACTTTGATTATTATTACGGAACTATAGTTGAATGTTGATATTTTAGTATTACCTTTAAGTTTTCAATAAATATCGATTGAATATTCGAGGAGATATACCAATTTTCTCGAGGTTACATATTTGATAGTCATTGACATACTTTGAAAGTGATTAACACCCAGTATGATAGTCATTGAAATAATTTCATCTCACTCTTACATCAATTTTGGTTATATCATCCTTCTTTCTCTCACTCATATATCTTCATTATACATAATTATGTGTGAATGAGACATTCATACTGAAAATACCAGAGAAATAAGAAATTTCAGACTATTTTATTCCATATAAACAACAAAGTAACAAATTATTATTATTATTATTATTAGTGATCTTCACATATATACCGATGTAATAAACTACTAGTGCTAACTAGGGTTTTTTCATCTGTCTCCACATATTTCATAAAGATTTATTTCTATTTGGGTCAAGTTCATTTCCTCAGGTATCATTCTGAAAACGCCATCATCAGATATTTGGCGCTAGATTTTGCAGTAGTAGTGTCAATAAGTGTACCTATATGTTAGAGTTTCTTTAAGGATTGCACATAATAGCGTATATTTTTCGATTTTGTTATGTTTCATAGTCGTTAGAAGTTTTTTTCTGTTTGGAAGGTTCCAAGGGATATTCAATTGATAATTAATTAAATATTCCTCGGAACCTTTCAAATAGTAGAAAACTTCTAACGAATATGAAGCAGAACCCCCTTGTTCAGTTGCCTTCATAGTCCATACTTTCTACACAATTGCTGGTACCTATTAGGAACTCTTTTTTGTCAAGTTTCGCAATTTGTACCTTTCATAGTAATTGAATGGGCGGACAAAAAGAACCTCCAAGTATTTAGTCTCTCTACAGACCCTTAAAGAAGAAAGTTTAGGTATGATATTTCTCCGAGTATTTCTCCTACAATTTGAATAAGATTTAGTGAAACGGTTTTTTGTGTACGTAAGCACCCCCCAAGGCTCACAAAAAAGATTCAGATCTTGGGTCAGATTTACGTGTTGAGCGGCTGCCCCGAAATAAAGGGGGATCTGCACGTTCGGTTTTCTCGATACCCACTACTGTGAAGATAATGAAGATTTTAGAGAACTCTTCCGTTAACTAATGTGAAATTGTTGAAGAATCCCAAGCTATGTGTAGAAATTGGTAATATGAACAAACTTATTGCAAAATTATCAGCGAATATCACTTCAGTAGCTTACGGTTTTAAGATATGTTCAGACTTATTTATCAAAATTGCTGGTGTTTCAAACTTTGCGGCGAAATGACATCATGAAAACCGGTAATTAGAGGCACAATTGTTGTTAGTTGTTTCGATACGACTTAACTCTCAAATTTTTAATGATCGTTTCGAAAATTGTTGTTCAAATGCAGACATATGGAGCTGTATGCTATAGCGGCTGTTTCGATGAATGAATTACACTTAAATATACAATATACTACACTACTGGAAAAAATTAAAGGATCAAATAAAAATTCCAAATTTTTCGGCAATTTTCATCATGCCGTAACTTTGAGAGGAATGGTCGTACAAGGAATTTAAAAAAAGGAAATTGTAGCTCCAAGTGTCTAGTTTTTGGATTAGAACTTCAAAATTTTAAGTTTCAGTGGTTTTCGAGTAATGATAGAAAATCAGCAACAGAAAGATTTTCAAAATTTTACCACTTTTTTTTTCTTGTCTACGAGCGTGGCAATTTTATTTTTCAATAATCGTTATAATGATGGGATACTTTGTTAATTCAGCTTTTATTTATTTTTATTGACCTAAATACGACCACTTCTCGCCGAGATATCGGTCTTCAAATGGAAAAGGATCTATGTTTTATCCGTTATTAAATTAATAAAAATTTTATTTGTTAGTTTATTTTATTTTCCTTTTTTTGGAATTTATGTACTATCTGCAATTAAAATGTGGAAAAGCTCGAGAAAATTCTTTTTTGCCTTTTTTGTAGATTATGAGCTTCTCAGAGCAAAAAACGTGATCCTTATTTTTTTTCAAAAATTCAATCGAGTCAAACAGAAAAACGGCTCGCTGGATTGAGTTGACTCTTCGTAAGGATTTTATCAACATGTTGAACTGTGAAAGTCACACTCAACATTATTGGTTTCCTTAACATTTTCGATCCAGCGGTAGATTTTCCAAGAAAACACCAAAAGCCCTTTTTTTGTTAAATTTTCATATTGATGCGACATGAAGAAAAAAATTTCTATGAATAAGCAATGGTTGTTCATTAATCGGAGTTCATTTAAGGTCTTGAAACCCTCCTTCAATTTTCTAGGCGATCATTGCTTGCTGAGAAATCGATAATCAAAGACAAATGGATCCTTTTCCATTTGAAGACCGATATCTCGGCGAGAAGTGAACGTATTGAGGTCAAGGAAAAAATAAATTGAAGCTGAATTAACAAATTATCGCATCATTATAACGATTATGCAAAAATAAAATTTCCACGCTCGTAGACAAAAAAAAAAAGTGGTAAAATTTCGAGAATTTTTTGTTGCTGATTTTTCTATCATTACTCGAAAACCACTGAAACTTAAAATTTTTGAAGTTCTAATCCAAAAAACTAGACACTTGGAGCTACATTTTCCTTTTTTTAAATTCCTTGTACAACCATTCCTCTCAAAGTTACGGCATGTTGAAAATGGCCGAAAAAATTGGAATTTTTTTTTGATCCTTTAATTTTTCCAGTAGTGTATAATAAATATACTTATTTCCTAAGGAGAGCGTCTTCGGCGGAAGATTCCTCATTTCTTAGAGGATAATTGTTAAATGAATGGTTGTGTACTATACTCATCAGAATTTATTACTTTGCTTTGTTCTAGTGGTAGGGTTGCGATATATCCAGTTTTCCCGAAAGAAAAAAAGTCAATCCATTTCTCGGAAGTTTTGTAAGATGCTGCTGTTTTAAAGTGAGATCCCACGGCCACCGACGTCAATTATTTTGAGACAAACGAAATGTGGACGATCTGTAGAAGGCCAATTTTTCAGGTATCAGGTAATCAACGTACATGAAAACATTACTCACCTCACGTAAATCACCAAGCTGACTTTCACGTACATTCGAGCGTACATTTTAGACATTCCCCTCAAAAATAAGTCGCCCATACTCTCAGACATTTTCCGTCGGCCGTATTGCTTTGCAGACGATTTAAAGATCCCAAAATGATTACTTACTTCACGTGAACTCTGATGCTATATATGCATCTTAACCTGACAACTATTTTAATATGATTGTCTGGTGAACACTTGAAGTTGAGTAATTATTTTGGGAGCTTTGAGCGACTGCAAAGCAATATGGCCGACGGAAAGTGACTGGAGTATTGGCGACTTATATTTGGGAAGATTACCTAAAATATACGTGAAAATCAACTTGCAGAATTTACCTGAGGTAAGTAATGCCAGCACTACGCTATGGAGGAGCCATAACTGTCCAGGCTGAAAGGCGGCCCAGCTCAGGCTTGAATGTTTTAATTTGCCTGCCAAGATTACCTGATACCTGAAAATTGGCCGTCTAACTGAGTCAGCAGGTACTTCTGCTTTCTTAGTACACTCACACTACTTAGTACTTAGTCCACATTTCTACTGATTTCATGGTAGTTGTGAATGGAAGTTCAAAACAAGGTACTCAAGTGCATGGTCACCTTTACCTTCCATAGATGTTGAGTTGGTCACGATCATCACGATGGGCACCACCACCACTCCTCTCCTCACTTAAAACCGAAACTTTGAGCTCAGCACAACGGAAAAATAGGGACCTATCGGCCGAACGGTACTCGGGCGCTATCTTTTTGCCCCCGAACTCGCACGATTCCAATCTCGTACTAAATCATTGACAATAGACCAGTTGCGCTCAGCAGTTCGTGCGTAAGAACACACAGTTTAGTTGCGCTAAGCCAGTTGGCGAGGTAAACAAAACAAACGCGACCATATGATGCTGCGCCAAGTAGCTCTTTGATCCTATTTCGAACCGAAAACCTTTTCTGTTGCTCGGACTCGTCTCGACAGGAATTTTAAGGAGTCTTTGGAGACCAAAAAAGAGCATGTTGGTGGGTGAAAAAGTATGAGTGCACGTCGAAAATGCATCGTCGTCGGGGCGCCTTTAGGTCTGTCGTGTTTTGGTGGGTGATTTTCATTGTTTTTTTCGGTCTGCAAGATGTGGCCGAGGGTCAGTCTGGAATATGTGACATGAAGGGATGTAAATGTGTTGACAGATTTGGAGGCTGGAAGGTGGTCAATTGCACCTTTACCATGGACCAGGCAAGTTACTCTTGAATTTTGCTAAACTCAAATTCCTGTATTTCATTTAATTTTTAAAAAGAATGAAAATACCTTTTCAATGATAGACAGCACGGATACCTTCATTTATCATCAATAATAAAGTTAATTGTGAATTAGAATTATTCAATCAACCAGCTCTTTAATTACCGAGATTAATGGTTACGATACATTAACATGTTCAATTTCATATACGTTGAAACTATCTTTTATTTTGAGGTCGGAAAACCTTTTTTATGTCCCCAAAATATCTTCACAAGTATCTTCGATGAAAGTAAATTAATATTTCCCTTATTTCATGAACTAGGTAAGGTATACTAAGTACATAATCTATAAAGAACGCTGCACACCACAATAATGTATATTTAAGGATTCCCTGCATCAATAGTGTGACTAATTTATAGTACGTTCTCTAAATTATATTATCAATTAATAGTGAATAATTTAAAGTACGTTCTCTAAATTATTGTCAAACATTTTCTTCATATGATGTAGTAACAATATTTTCGATTCACTGATGACTCACACCAGATGTAAAAGCATTTGATATCATCTTACCCTCTATAATCATGAACAAGAAGCATAAAACCCAAAAGTATGAAAATAGGGAACCCTAAAATCGTCTCTCGATTTATTGAATAGAAACACGAACCTTCTGATCAGGGAGATATGGGTATAAGATTAATCGTTTTATATAAATTAAGTATTTCCAATTATCCATTAAGTTTTTCTTTTATTTGGAACTTAAAAGTAATATGTAAATAAGTTTCGACATTTAGTGCTGGAGAGTATCATTAAACAGATTTCCACTATGTATATGTACTTAGTTTCTCAGTATCCTTGATTCCTGGTTCCTTAGAGTCTCAGTTCCTCAGTTTCCTAGTCTCTAACTTTCTCAGTTTCTTAATTTATGAGTTCCTAATTTTCATTTGCTCCTAAGTAATGTACGTTTTTAAAATCTAAGTAATCTAGTTCTTCTCTCGGTTCTTCTTCAAACTCTCAGTTTCAACCTTTCTCGGTTTCTTAGGTTTCCAGAGTCTTAGTTTTTCAGTTCCTCACTTTCTCAATTTGTTTGTTTCCAGGGATCTTCATTAATTATTCCGATTTTTTTGCGCAATAGCATTCAGTTCATTCCATTTTATCTGGTTGTATATTTTGCAATAATATATTGAACTACTGTTTTTGTTTTATTGTTATCATCAGACACATTATTTTGTTTGTAGAAATTATTTCATGATTTGTTATTGTCTGGCTTATACTTTATCATTGCATATCCTAATATCTATCTAATTATTCATTATGTCTTATCTAATGAATGGAAGTTCAGTTGATTCTCAGAAGTTTTGCAACAAACACAATATGAAGGGTTGTCTGAAATCGGTGTTCATCCCGGTATTTTTCGATTTTCTCTAAATCGAACCGAAAGCTCAGTTCTACTAGATTTCTATTATTCATGCTTAATGGTCCAATATGTATCGAATTTGGATAAGAGAACCAAATAATTTTCATTATATAAATTTTGAGACTTTCTCTATCTTCAGTAATTATTATAGTTTGTCCATCTGTCTATTCTATAGATGTGTAGAAAACGGTCGTTCAGTCAATGAATCAACTGATTAATTCTATTAGTCGAATTATTCATGAAGGAGTTGAGTGAATGCCGACACCAGAGATCACTTGTCTTGTAGGAGAAACGACAGAGATCACTTCTGGTTTGTTAAGCGATCATTTATCATCATCACCTGGGCGATGCGTTTGCTCTAATATGGAAATATTAACTTTTGCGATGTTTGAAACAATTTTACCCTCGATTTCACCCATTATACACGATAAGTACCATTGAAAATTTGATTTTTTTAGTGGAAAACACTGTCCTATCGATCTGAAATATCATCGTCACTGGTTGTTGCCACGTAAATCAAAAGTAGGTACTATCAGCTTGGATATTTCATATGTATAGTCAACGTTGCCGAATGTACCCGACGAGCTTGCGAGTTACCAGAGAACTCTATGCAATATTGACAACATTGCGTATCAATCTGACAAGAAAATAAACAACATAACCTAAAATTTCAATAAACACAGTGTAATATGCCAAATTTCTATGACCAACCAACGGCTCAAACTTTCGTGAACGGACTATATGTGTTCCATTACTTTCACGTCGTAGCTCTTGATTATTTGCATATCAATTTCCTTGTCGCTATCTGTAGCGGTTTTCCAATAAGCGATATCCTTCTTTTTTGTCCGAAATATAGCATCAATGAATCATTCATAGCGAGATCATAGTCAAATGAAGTACACCAATAAATTAGTCGAAATCCGATAATTATGGGGGATGGAGAAACTGATACAGAAATAACTAGGAGGCTATAGCTACGGTTCATTCGAAATATCGAATTTGAAAGTAATTTTTGATATGATTAAGCAACATTACATCGTTGAAGATGATCTATCGATAGAGCAGTAGTTTTGAACGAAATCGTTTGTTCCATCCTTTGTAATAGAGAAAAGGTTCAACGACTGTAGTTCGCTTATACAGGGTGTCCCATTACTCGACGTCAACCCGGAACCGGGTGAAAAGGCAAGTAATGCTGGTTGTCAGAAAAATATAAAAAATCTAAGTTGCATGATTTTAAAATAATGGTCATTAAAAAAAACACGCAAAATTCCACACCCTGTGACAGTCTTTTCGCTCCTGTTGCCACAAATATCAACTTTTTCCAACTTTTTTTTTGCTGTGTAACCTTGAATAATGCTTGTTTAAACTGTAATCAAAATTTGACACCAGCTGCTCTAGGTTCCATAAAAATAGGGCTTACTTCTCAGAAAAAAAATTCGAAATAAACAATTGCCTAGTTTCAACTGACTGTATTGAAAAAAATGTACTACGTAGATTTGGCATGTTTTTTCAAAAGTTGGCGCATTTAGTGAGGATTCCAAAATGGTATAATACTTGTTTAATTGTAGCTGCCGTAGTTCAAATTTATTTTCGATTGCCTTTGAATGAGTCCAATGGATTCAAGTCCGGTGAACGGGCCGGCCACGAGATTGGACCAGAAAGTCCGATCCATCTTACGGGAAAAATGTTATCAGAAAAAAAAATTCCAGAGAAAATAATTTTTCCAGAAAAAAATTTTTCCGGAGAAATCCTCTGAAATTTTTTTTTCTGGTAAAATTTTTTCCCGGAAGATGGATCGGACGTTCTGGTCCAATCTCGTGGCCGGCCCGTTCACCGGACTTGAATCCATTGGACTTTTTAACTGGGAAGCAGTTAACGAAAAAGTGTATTCAAAGGCAATCGAAAATAAATTTGAACTACGGCAGCTACAATTAAACAAGTATTATACCATTTTGGAATCCTCACTAAATGCGCCAAATGCCAAATCTACGTAGTACATTTTTTTTCAATACAGTCAGTTGAAACTAGGCAATTGTTTATTTCGAATTTTTTTTCTGAGAAGTAAGCCCTATTTTTATGGAACCTAGAGCAGCTGGTGTCAAAATTTGATTACAGTTTAGACAAGCATTATTCAAGGTTACACAGCAAAGAAAAAAGTTGGAAAAGTTGATATTTGTGGCAACAGGAGCGAAAAAGACTGTCACAGGGTGTGGAATTTTGCGTTTTTTTTAAATGCGCATTATTTTAAAATTATGCAACTTAGATTTTTTTATATTTTTCTGACAACCAGCATTACTTGCCTTTTCACCCGGTTCCGGGTTGACGTCGAGTAATGGGACATCCTGTATATTCCACCTAACACATTTTCTGCTGATGTAACTCGAAGGAAGATCGACGTATTATTACATTTATCGATCAAAATATCTGAAGAGAACGATGACAACAAAATACTCATATTCCAAGCGGCGAATGGAAAAGTGTCTCACTCCAGGTTATTTCTAGTTTCACCATTTATTCTTGTACTGTCTGCTGACCGGTTGAGAGGCAGTTGGTATTTCCGTTGTTTGGTTTGAAGAATGTGAGCATGCCAGAAGATTATAAGCGTGGAGAAGGTAACTCTCATTTTTTTGTTCGAGTATGTAATCCAAGATGTTGGCAATATGCAATGGTACTTTTATACTTTTATCGATAAAAATCTAATGTAGGTATGTCTGTATAGTTCCGAACAGGTTAGATTCGATTTGAGATGAAAACCTTTCGCAATTACAGAGGCTCTCCTATAATTCCACGTTCAATTTAAAAGTCGATGCGATGATATGGGATCTTATTAAAGAGCGATTGGTATAGAAGCATATATAATGTATATCGAGATTGAGTCTTAATAACTCAAACACTCGTAAAGTTAAGTTAGCCTTAATGAAGGGGTGGTAAATCGAGTGGTAAATAGCCTTCGTCTAGTTCAGCAGCGATTAACGATAAAACTTTCTCATTGATTTATTGCCTTATTGGTTCTTCAGGCTTGCCGTGATATCTCTGTGTTACATTGTTTCATTTATTCAGTGACACGAAAAAAGAAACAGCCATAGCGGATAAACGAAAATATTGATATTAATTTCAAGAAAAGTCGATTAATCGCATAGATTGCGTATAGCGCATTCTTTCTTGTCCGTGACTGAGTTTTGAACTCGGTTTAGAACCTTGACTCCATGCTTCCATATGCATTTTTTTGGACACTTCATCTCTCAGTAGGTGGTGGTATGTTGTAAGGGTGTGTAACAAATTTTCAACCCACTATACTGAGGACTAAGTCTTTTTTGTATGATGGGTACCATCGGGGGTACCATGGTGATTATTGTGGGTAGTTTAGTTTGATTTGAAATCTTGGAATGCCAGATGGTCTTCCATTTGCCTCCCAAATGATTTCCTTTTCATTACTCAGGTCGAAATTGGTAGTAATATTTGTTTGTGACAGAGAAACAGCTTGGTCTGCTTTCTCATTAGTGAGCAAGAATTTGGATGCAGTTGAAGAGATTTTATGAGGTCTCTTGCCGAGTCTATTGCTTAGTTGACGAAGAGATTATCATGGTGAAAATCTGACATGGCTAAGATTGCGTTGAATTATTGCGTATAATGAAATGAGAATGAGAGTGTCAGCAATGTGGACTCTTCAAGCGCTTGCCATGTTGCCATCAACTCGTCAGTGAATATACAATTTAGACTCGAATTTACTTTTTCTCGCTTGAGTTACTGAAGCGTACGATACCACATAGGCTAGATTGGTAATTAATATGTATGTTTTATTTTAACGAATGAAAAATATACTGACTCAAACATCAAGCTTTTACATGATACTTCTAAGTCTGAAAGGGCGAATTGTTCAAGACAATGAAATTTAGTGAGAAAGGGTATCAAAAAAGTTCAGTTATCAGTACAATTAATATTCAATTCATGTAGACTTATGCTTCAAAACGGAACTAGCTGCACATAAAGAAGGGAAACATGTTTTGAAAACATCAGGCACGTAAACAATTCAGGAATAGAATTTCTCTGATAGTTAAAGACTCGGTTAAAGAGATATTTTTATACAGTTTATAATGTTTGTATTGATATGCTCGTTATATATTTATATTTATCAGTTTTTATAACACGTTGGAAAATATTTAGGTAGATTCAGCTGGACGTGTTTAAGAATAAATTATCTGTGAAGCGGAATTTCAACCCGTGATCTTCGCTCTAATGAGCAGTGAATAGTTCCTTGCATTATAGATCCCAATGAGGAGAAAAAATATCTTTATTAATTTAATGTTTCATGAATATATCGAATGGAACATGAACATATCGAATAAATGTAACGACGTTTTACACAAAATTAAAATTGCAAAAGTTTCTCTTATTTATTGTTTTTAGCAAAATATTTTGAACTATCTACTGTTGGAAAACGAACTTTATTTATAAAATTTTGCAGCATATTTATAAAGAACAATCAACAGAAACTTCGATAAAACCTTAGTGCAATTAATTTTAAGACCACGCTAAATACGCGGGTTTAATGATCTCTCAAAACCTGGTTAACAAATGATTTGTTCCGATAGAATTCACGGTTTCGTAAACAATACCTAATCTAAAAAGCAAATGAGCAAATACCCGAACCGTACTAACTTTCTCAATGGACTACTTATCTATAAGAAACTGTTGCATCGACCAAGACAACTACGAAATAACCTCGGAAATAACACTATTATTTATCGCAGCAATGATCCTAAACGGCGAATTACAATTTCAAATTGTCTCTCAGAAGAAGTAAAAGTTGTTTCAGAGTACAGCTACTTTGGTAGTACATGACACTTGTCTTTGAATAATAATTTAATAATGAATAGGTAAACAGGTGTGTGAGCAGTTATTTGCCATGCGGATAGGTTCGCTTAGGTGGGTTTGATACGTGTTTATTTATATTCTACCAAGAATTTCTTCTTTGTGCAAAGTGGTGTGTATATAAACGGATAATTTGCTTAAAGGAAAACAATGAGGAATTGCCATTATACGGATCGTTTCAAGACAGGAACCTTGATCGATTGATTGAGTGCGTGTGAGAGATTGTTGCAATAAAAGAACAAGATTTAATCTTCACACTTACAATGTAGAATTTAACTGCGGGGATTACGCAAATGACGCACAAGATAATTTTACACAGTGTTTCCCAGAGTATCAGCCCGAAAGGGAGCTTATCTATTCTGTTGATATTTTTGAAAAAAAATTTTTGGCAGAAAAGTTCAGCTTTGAAACTTTGAAAAAATTAAGACGTTTTCGGATACTTCCGTGTTCGGAAAGTACGGTGCTATTAACTCGATCATTGACTCGGGTTCATCTATCGTAACCCTACACGAGAGCAGGGTTGTACAGTCACCGCATGCGCACTGCATTTCAATTTTGTAATTGAAGAAGGCAAGAATGAGTCTTCTACTCTTTTCTCAGTATTTTATATATTATATTCCTAAAAATTATGGAAAGAGAAGAGAATTTGGCTCAGTGTAAAATGTGTGGTTTCACGAGCCGAGAAAATAATGTGAAATAACTTCTGCATAACTTTGTATGCAGTTCCTTCTGCGTAAAAGCTGAAGTCTAAGGCCTGAAGGCCAATAAATCCAAGCAAAGCTAGAGACAATCATTAAATAAACTGGAACTGAAAAAATAAATACTCTACTTCTTCAACATAGGTACTCCTAATTAACATTAAACGTGGAAGGGCACACCAGAAATTATAAGAAAATTTTACAAAATCCGATAGATGCAAGCAAAGCTCGTGACAATCAGAAAATTAACTGGGACTGAAAAAATAAATCCATAAAATATTTGGTTATGTTATTGATACGACTGTCACTTCAAATCCTTAACCTGATGTGTTCGTAAACTTAGAACCGGGTCAGTGATCCAAGTAGATCCGTCACGTGACCCAATGGATCGAGTTAGTAACCCCGAGTAAGTTTCCGAAAATGCCTTTAGTGTTGTTTTCTATAGATTTTTACAAACAATTTTTGTCCTTGGTGGTTATAAATAAAATATACTATCCTGAGCACTTGTTGCGATGAATAAATCATGTAGAAAACCACCCAGACGTGTCAACCCTCTAAGGGTCCCCTTTTTAAATTAATGACCAGCATAAGACAAGGAAGGAGGTAAGATGAGAATGTCACTTGCAGCGAGCTACTATATTTCAGAGTGATAATTCGTTAGTTGAATCAGGGTGTAAAATATGAGAGTGTTGAGATTGTGACCTACCGGATGACGAAATGTTATAAGTACCTATTGGTTCGTGCACGTTTGACAACTGACAGCACATCGGAGGTATAACAACCCCACTTTTCCTATGTAAATCATAGCAAAACAACGAGAGATTTTGGTTTTTCTCAAGTGTTTCAGTTGATTTATTGCTTCTTTGGACTGAAAAATCGTGAAAATGGACCTATAAAATTGTTTAATAAGTTCAGATCATATTCATCGAGGACGATATGTAGAAAAATATCAGTTTTGTGTATTCACCCTTGTCAACTGTATAGGAAGATATTTATCCATCTAACTTGGCCCTTTTCAGAAATAAAATGTATCCTGATATTATCAGTTATTCAGTGGAAACATAGAATGCTGCTGCAGTGAATTATATGATATTTATAATATTTATTCTTCAATAAATGGAAAGAAGAAAAATTATCAATTTGTTTATTGAAATGAAAGCCCATGAATTCCATGATGATTTTATTGAAAAAATGAAGGATTTAATCAATATTAACAACTTAATTTCAATTATTCACAACGTAGAAAACGATTTCTATTAAATACAAATTAAAAAAATAAATAAATATTTTGTCGAAAGTGAAGCATACATCATTCAATACAAACCAACAAATTATAGTCTCTTGTATAAATAAAAACTTAATTATCTAATAATTGTAAAAAAATTTTAAATACAGAGTTAGAAGTAAGTATGCTTATGCTATATTCTATAAAATAGTGAAAAGCGGAGATAGCAGTTACCTTTTACTTGTCTCATATAAAAAACAAAAGATATACTGTAAATCAAAGATCATCCAGATGAGTTTTAATCCAGTGATATGATTTCAGGACATATATTTATAAAAACTCAAGTTATCACAAATCACTAATTTTGTCCATTAACAATTACTCTTCATCTCCTTTCTCTAACGGGTGAATTGGAAATACATCCTGTAGTGTTCTATATTTCCTCCTTGTCCAAATATGAATCCTGAAACTGGCTAATCCCTTTATCTTCTTGATTTAATGGATAATAATATCAGGATACATTTTATCATCGGAATAAGACACATTAGATAGATAAATCTTCTGCAGTAGATAAGGGTGAATGCCCAAAACTGATATTTTCCTACATATCGTCCTCGATGAATATGATCTGAACTTATTAAACAATTTTACAGGTCCCTTTTCACAATTTTTCAGTCCAAAGAAGCAATAAATCAACTGAAACACTTGAGTAAAACCAAAATCTCTCGTTGTTTTGCTATGATTTACATAGGAAAAGTGGGGTTGTTATACCTCCGATGTGCTGTCAGTTGTCAAACGTGCACGAAACCAATCTGTAGTTTGTTGCGTTCAAGAGTAACAGCTACCAAAATTTTGTCAGTTTACATCGCACAGACAGAATAATTATTCAAATTATTCCTAATAGCACAAACCTCATGAAATTCCACGAGGGTTTGGGAGTCATTATTATCCCTTAAAATACCAAATTTCGAATTGATCGGATGTGTGGTTTCGGAAATATCGAAAAAATACTGGTAAAATACAAATGTCGATAACCCGAATTCACTAGACCGATTTGGTTCGCTAACGAACTTAACCTCGACATTCAGAAGCCGAACTTGCTCTCAAAATTTCAGAACCCTAACTTCATCTTTTCGATAGATTTCCTGTTCACGGTTGTACGGCCAGACAGAATCATTTTAGATCGGATTCTTGATCGGTGAGTCGCCAATTCGAAAATTTCGATAGCACGCTGTTCTAGTGTTCTCCTAGGAACAAGCGCGCAAAAACTGCTCTCCAATTTTCATAGAGTTGAATAGCGATAAAAGTAATTTCCGCCAATATCTTTCCAACAATCTACAGTTTAATGTAATGGGCTCCAGATTTATAGTTGCAGTCTGCAAGTTTATAATTACAGTGGAACTTCCCTATAACGAAAGCGCAAAAAAATCGTAATAAAGAAATTTCGTTATACACAAAATTTGTGTCTATAGTTGGCAATGTAGCGGTCGACTTCACTGATAAATTTAAGTTTATCAAGCAACATTGAGCACTTTCTTTCAGACATTTTCGCACAACTTTTCATACTAGCGTAATGGTTAGATTGAAACCAAACAGCCAGGGGTATATTTAAAACCGTTTCAGAAGGATTTCTCTGCCCGCCGTAATGATTCAGTTTAAGGTCGGGATTTATTACGTAAGTCCCGAAAAATTTCGGAAAAAAACCCAGCGTTACACCTTCTAAAGAGTGATGATCTTTGAATATTTCATTATACAGAGAAATTCATTATACAGACGATCGTTACAGGGGAAGTACCACTGTAATTTTCTAAAGAATAATCTGGTCAAAACTTTCGATTAATATCACAGTTTCATTGCATTTCGCTTTCCTTTTCTGTTTCACGAATTTCATAACAAAATCAATTAAAATAATGACGCAACTCACAGAGAACTACCATTGCACCTGTTTAATATGACTTGTCAAGCTTCAGAAGTTCAAGTATCAACCGAAGAGAAAATCTGGTCTGGTTCAAAATGATAAAGGTTATAAAGATATTTCGTTATACAGAAAATTTGTTTCTACAGTCGACAATGTCACGGTCGACTTCACTGATAAATTTAGGTTTATCATGCAACCTTAAGCACTTTCTTTCAGACATTTTCGCACAACTTTTCATACTAGTGTGATGGTTAGATTGAAACCAAACAGCCAGGGGTGTATTTTAAACTGTTTCAGAAGGATCTCTCTGCCCGCCGTAATGATTTAGTTTAAGGTCGGGATCTATTACGTACGTCCCGAAAAATTTCGGAAAAAAAAACCCAGCCTTACACCTTCTTACCAATACTCATCCTAAGAGTTTCTTTGAATATTTCGTTATTGAGAGAATTTATTAGGTGTACAAATAAGTTTCCGCGGTTTTTCATTTGACCTCGTCATCCCTCTCGAATTTCTTTCCCTAGAACTATCTCTTCAAGTTTAGAAATAGATAATAATCACTTGGGGTTGAATCTGCAGAATGTGGGGGATGAGGAAGCAATTCGAGGCGTAATTCTACCATTTTGCCACCGTCTTTATTGATTTGTGAGCTGCAGCATTGTCTTGGAGGAAGAACCCTTTTTTCTTTGATAAATTTGGGAGATGATTCCTCGATCAAAATAAGCAGCCTCAGCTGCAGATTTTTCACATTAAAGAAGTAAATCAAAAGTTCCCGCAAATGATGCTTATTCGGAATAAAACTTGACATTTTTGCACGAAAAAAATACGTGATGCTGATACGGAATCACTAGTACTTTAAGGTTATGGTGTTGCCAGATGACTAAACTTGGGATATTACGTTTTACATCTGACAATTTCTCCATAACCTTCTGGTGGGGCCATCTTTTGACAAACCGCGGAAACTTATTTGTACACCTAATACTTGGTTTTGGAGGGTGTTTTTGACATGGAATTTGGATTCAAGGTGCAATGTCTTGTACGGAATTCGTTATACAGAGAAATTCGTAATACATACGTTCGTTATAAATAGGGTTCAACTGTAATTCTGATTGCCTCAAAAATATCAGAAGGCTTTTTATCCTCGGTTTTCCTCGTACCTATAAGTAGTTCCACATTTTCATACAATTGAATAGCTTGAAAAGAAATTTAAATTAACAATCAACCAAAACTCAATACTATATGCTACGAGTTCTAGTTGGATTCTGCATAATCAATTATCTGCAGAATAATCTGGTCAAAACTTTCGATTTCTATAATAGTTTAATTGCAGCACGATCAGTTTCACTGTTTCACGAATTTCATCACAAAATTAATTAAAATGAATAAAATAATGACGTACCAACCCAACTCGCACCTGTTTTATATGACTTGTCAAGCTTCAGAAGTTCAAGTATCAACCGAAGAGAAATCTGGTCTGGTTCAAAATGATAAAGGTCGTGCAGCAACTAGAGATAATGGGTTCTTGGCTTCGGATGCCGACTGGTGTAAGCGGCTGCTAAACGCGTTGGATCTTTCGCTGTGCACGGCAGGAAATAAATAATTATAATTCATAATGAGCTGTGGTAGTTTGTTCGCTTCTATATTATCAAGAATCGTTTGTTGGACGGAATGTATCTACACTATTAAACATTTTTGTACTGCATCTGAATGATTGGAGATTGTCATCATCTGGCAGGCTGAGAATAGTTGTTGCATTATTAGAGCTAATAAATGCAATTGTTGCAAGTATTGTTAGTATAATATTCTTTGGTACTTAGCAGGTGACGGAATAATGATGGTGAAATATGCAAACCTGGTGATATGAGAGGGAACAACTTTTTCACTTTTCAATGACGTTCTTTACGATATTGAATTTTGCATTGAAATGCTAAAATAAAGATTAAGTGTAGTCCGTTCACGAAAGTTTGAGCTCATAGTAGGCGTTTGTTCATTTATCTGAAGTTGGCAGTATTTACTGTCATAACATAAAATGAAGTGAACGTTGCCGAATGTACCCGGTCTCGTCTGACGATCTTGCGAGTTATCACAGACCTCTATGCAGTACTGACAATATTGCGTATCAATATGACAAGAAAATAAACAACATAATCTAAAATTTTAATATATACAGTGGAATATGCCAATTTTCCATGGCCAACCGACGGCTCAAACTTCGTGAACGGACTATATGAAGGTTCTCTTGGGGCCTATTGCACCAAAATACTTTGCAACTTTTCACTTTGCATTATGAAAAATTTCAAAACTGAAAATTAATTATTTTGCACAACATTTATCCCAATATTCAGTGGAAAGTTACAAAGTATTTGGTGCAATAGGCCCCAGGTCTGAAGTCAACCATTTTCGAGAAAATATTTCAATACTTATGTCAACTTTTTGACTGTCAGTAAAGAGGTAAAAAAATTCGAAAAATTGACCATGTAATCAAAAGTTTAAAACGGACGTATGACCAGGAATATCTATATTCTTTGTGTAGAAAACATTGGCGTTTCAAATGGGCGTCTCGAAAACCATACTTTTTCTATTAATGTAACTTTTTATCGATTTTAAACACCCTGTATCTTTAAAACGGACCATTTTAGAGATAAGAATTAGAAGTTATTAGGATTTCTTGTCCATATTTTTGGACGAGCTAAAAATCATGAAGTTCATCGCACTTATTCACTAAGGGTGTTAGTGAATGAGTGCGATGATATATTTAAAATATCAAGTTCCTACCTCATTCAGTTCAGGAATATGTAATACGGAATAAAGAAAAATTTAAGAAAAGCCCTTAGCTGGTGCTCTTGAGCGCTCGTTCTTTGGTGGAGCCGAGGGACTTTATACATACAGTGTGGAACAGCCAAATGGAATAAGTTCGATAACGAATAAATGAGAGCGTGATGGAAAAAACGCTCAGACACGTCGATTTGTATTTTTAGAGTCGCATTTTTTTCAAAAGAAATAATGATATAGGGTGTCATGTGACAGTGGCCGATACCAATTTTCTCATTTAAATACAACCCCCTATTTGTTATTAGTTTTTTGGATTCTTCAGAAACTTCTAGACATAATTCATGTACAATATCCCAAACCTATTTCAGCTGTTTCGGAAATATTAAGTGTTTTCAGATATATCACAACGATTAACATTAGAAAAAAAATTATTTCATTTCACAAATTCGCTACATTACACTCAATACATCTCTAAAATTAAAATTAATGTATTTATGTTTTTGTTTACATTATTTGTGAAATAAAATAATTTTCTTTTCTTAATGTTAATTTTGTAGTACATCTGAAAACACTTAATATTTCCGAAACAGTTGAAGATAGGTATGAGACATTGCACATGAATTATGTCTAGAATTTCCTGAAGAATCCAAAAAATAATAATATACAGGGGTTGTATTTAAAATAAGAAAGTTGCTATCGGCAACTGTCACATGACACACCCTATATCATTATTTTTTTTGAAAAAAATGCGCATCTAAAATACAAATCGACGTGTCCAAGCGTTTTTCACGACAAGCTCTCATTTATTCGTTATCGAACTCCCAAAAATTGACAGTTTTAGATCTCCTTCCGAAAACTCCTATCATGGAGAACTTCAGATATAGAGTGAAGGACGCTAATTTCGTCACAATTGCAATTATCCACTTCATTTGTTGTATACCAGTTCGTATTGTTTCATGGTACGTAAACGTCAAATTTGGTCCTGCGAAATACGATCCTAATTCACGAGTTAACAGACCTCCGGTGTCCCAGACCAATTTGTGGCGAATTAAGTCATCAGACCGAGTCATTGTTTTTGTGAAGTCGACCTCAAATTTTGACCCATATCAATTTCGTACCGTGTGACATCCAGCATTGCTGGATGAACCTATACAGATTTTTCGATCGAGGTCAAAATTGTAAGGCGCATCTCTCCTAACCCGGAAATGATCTCCACCTTAATGTAGTGTTTGAAGGATGAAATCTTTGATATATTATTATACATTAAGAATTTCACGTCAACAACAATGAAAGCTTTGTTTAAGTTTTATGCAATAGGAATTATCTACAAATGAGATTTTTTAAAACGTAAAATTACATCATTCGCGTACAGAGTGACAAATTACAGCTATTCAAAAGGGTGGAGCAAGTGAAGAAATTTGACCTAGATATTTTACTGAAAGCTTTATATAATGTATGCAAGCTGTAAAGTGGGCTGATAAATCCGAAAGAAAACTGAAACTATGTGGAAAATGATCAAGGAATGAAAGAACCCTGATACCATTTTTAACGAAAGTTTATGGGAAACAGTACCTTAATAAATCGATGATTCACAAATGTTCTTTATAAACATGTTCGGGAATCGATTTAAGATCCTCTGCTCAGGAAGGCAGTTGAGGCCACATCAGACACCGACAAAAAAACTGAAAAAAATGAATTTGAGGACACCCTTTCGAAGATCAAATAGTTATCTTCATTTGTTGAAGTTTAAGACCACCACCATGTTGCGAATCTTATTTGACTACCTGAGTCTGAGTATGACAAAAGTCAGTGCAAAATGGGTAGCGAGAATATGCTCACGTCCAAGCTTACGTCTCTTCAGAAACAGCAGATTTTCACCGAAGATGAAACATTAAAAGGAAAGTGTCAACTTAAAAGTTGATGGCTACTGTTTTTCGAAATGTAAAGAGGTAACAGACAAAGGAGGGATCATGATCGGAGAATACCTCGGAGAATACTACACAACGATACTATAGGAAAATTAATGGTGATGTATTGCTATTGCAAGATTTTTATTTTTTTCTATATTGAGAAGAAAAAACTACGGGTGGAAAATTTCAAACAAAAATGAGGTCAAATAGGCGCATTTTGTAGCAAAAGATAGTAAATCTTTTTTTCGGCAACCGGGCGCTTTTTCTTTGAGAAAGTAGCATTTTCCGGCCAAGTATCAGTACGTACTTCCCGGACTAGGCTGGGAAGAATCAGTTCAATTAGTTTTTACCATAGCAACGAAATAAGGGCTGACAGTTCATATGAAATTGGTTCTCAAAAGTTTACATATTTTTTCATCGGCATTCGCAATGAAATACGTAGTTACTCTCATTCTGAAACTAGTTAGAAACTTAGAATCATGTTAAGATTCCACAAATACTTATCCACGTAGCCTAAAAATATCGAATTTTCCCCACGTACAAAATTCAGGGCTACAAATCTATTGAACGCACAAAAATGTTCAATGTTTATTTTTCAGAAAAACTTCCATGTCTCTTCCTCGACATGGACGGAAGCAATACCTTCCTCGTGGAATTATAATAAAAAAAATAACATTCCATAACCGTTTCAAAAATAAACGTGAAAGTGTTACAACGAAGTTATTAAAATCCAATTCACGTGTGAATATGCCGGATGCATCGCTTATCAGGCCCCCCGAAACTTTCGGCAACTTTTTCATAGCTGTTGGCTGCTTCCTATAAATTCGAATTTTGACGTATAAACACCGAGTTTGCAGGATGAAATGAACCAGATACGAAAACATCGTTTGAAGTGGTATTTTAGCAGTGGGGAATGTTGCTGTCGGTTTCAAGAAAAAATATAAATTCTGGAATTTCACCATTCAGATGATACAGAGGATGATACTGAGACATCCGGAACATCGGAAACGTATAAATGGCAATATAAACCACACGGTTACTTTAAATGATTTCATTAATATCGATGTAAATTGTAACAAATTAACTTCCAACTGAAAAAGACATGTTAAACAGTGTCAAATGGGGTGTTCGAAATCACTACGATAGCAGTGATGATACCGACAGCGTTGATTTGGAGGGGCAACCCTCGGGGCAACCGGCCGAAAAACCAAATCGTGAAGAGTTACTTCAAGCATTTAAAACGTGTCATCTCGCTTGCCGGTCCCTTGAAGGGGTTCCGGAAAATATTTATGAATCTTTGAGAAAATTCGAAGTTTTTTATGAGAAAAAAATGTTTTTTAACTGTACCACTCAGACAAAAATTGCGAATTATTTTCTAAATAATCGTCAATAGCTATGTATTGTATACGTACCTACAAAAAATGTCTATAATCTATTAGAAATGCACTTACCTACATACCTTTTTGAGTATGTATATGAATTCACAATAAAAAAGGCAATTGCTTGTTTCGATACTTGACACTATAAAAAACTTCCGTATAACGAAATTCATGTAGGTAGATAGATCTTCACTCAGAGTTGCATTGATGTGGTACGGCTTGATATTTTTACGAAAAAAAAATCATATCCTTTTGGAACGTCTAGACTTTTCTGGTATGATTTATTAATCACATCAAAGCCGCTACCTTCAAACATGCAATTTTTCGATGTGTCAGCCCATTTAATTGAAAGTATGTTTAGTGAAACAGCTTTCAGCGGCTTTCAGTGCCGAAAAATCAACGTCCGAATTATGAAGTCTGAAATTCGTATCAACTTTCAGTGAGGCATTTCAAGAATAATCAGTTACATAATCTCATGTCTGCGTCTTAGGGCATTCAAGGTCAGAAGTCGCAGAATGTGCCTACTTGCAAATATCTCAGTCTTTGCAGCCCATTTGTATTTATTGCTTTTAGAGAAGTTGTTACAATTTACTAAAAATGTTTCTCTAAAAAAAGAATAAACGTGGACTAACCCTGTGCTATGTTTCCATTCATTCGAGTATTTCATCTACTGAACTTTTTCTTATTTATTTTGATGGTTAATTAATAATATTTCCGAATTAGATCTACCATTTTCAAGCTATAGATCTAATACAGCAAACTTATTTTCAGTTGAAAATTCGGTTGTTCAACTTATCAAATTTCTATACAGTCCATACTCCTCGGAAAAAATGAAAACTTACATGCAGTTATGATCACTATTCATTCCATTTCATCGTATAAGTGTTCCATAGAATGAATATTCCTAAATAGTGTATGTCTATGACAGGAGATAAAGATGTTCCATAAATCTTTCTGAAGGTTTAATTACTAATTTCCGGAGGAAAATTATATCCGTAATATGTATTTTAATTTCGCAATGTAACTTTCTTTCGATAATAATCATAATTTACAAAACCAATTTCGAGCATAAACAAATAAACAATATCTTAAAAATGCATTTTATGGAACATATGATGTAATAGAATGAACAGTATTTTTCGAGAAAAGTATCAACTGTATCGAAATTTTGCAGGAGATTTCTTCTCCAGAATTGAATGGGAAAATAAGAGAATTTTATTTTTCGAAAATCTATCCCACGAAAACAATTTTGAAAGAAAATCATAAGGAATTGTTATTTCAACCCCTAATAATAAAGTTATGGGATCGAAAAAAATTATGTGAATAACAACTCCTCAATGAATCATTTTATATATAGTTTTATGACTCGGTGTTTTTTAGGACTCATAAAAAAATTAAAAACTGTCAACTTCCAAAGGCTGTATCTTGAAAGCTAGGTCGATTTCGAAAAAAATTTATATGAACTACCCCTGCCTATTTTCATCGAGGAATCATCTCCCTAAGTCCCTCGCATTTGTTAACAGACACCCTGTATACGTATTGAATTGAAATTTCAAAAGATTTATTTTGAATTGAATATTGAAAATGCAATTCTATTATCGTAAGTTCAAACGTTTAAACGCGAGGGGTCTATCACTGCGGAATTTTAGTGTACAAAATGCTGAAATTGGGAATGAATTACACGGAATTAGATGGAATTGCATGGAATTTGACGGCATTATAACGGAATGGTTTGGAATTGAGAAGAATTGAATGCAATTCAATGGAATTGAACGGTATTCTGTTAGCATTGAATGTAATTGAAAATGCGCAGAATTGTGAGGAATTGAACGGAATTGTAGAGAATGTAACGGAATTATGATGAATTTAACGGAATTATGGGGAATTTAATGGAATTATGGGGAATTTTACGGAATGTGAGGAACTGAATGGAATTATGCGGAATTGAAAAGAATTTTTGTGAATTTAGTGGAATTATTTATCAAATTGGAATTTTAGTGTACAAAAAACTGCCAGTGATAGACCCCGAGGGGTCTATCACTGCGGAATTTTAGTACAAAATGCTGGCATTGAGAATGAATTACACGGAATTAGATGGAATTGCATGGAATTTGACGGCATTATAACGGAATTGTTTGGAATGAGAAGAATTGAATGGAATTTCAATGGAATTGAACGGTATTCTCTTAGCATTGAATGGAATTGAAAATGCGCAGAATTGAACAGAATTGTGAGGCATTGAACGAAATTGTAGAGAATTTAACGGTATTGAGATGAATTTAACGGAATTATGGGGAATTTAGTGGAATTATGGGGAATTTTACGGAATTGTGAGGAACTGAATGGAATTATGCGGAATTGAAAAGAATTTTTGTGAATTTATTGGAATTATTTATCAAATTGGAATTTTAGTGTACAAAAAACTGCCAGTGATAGACCCCTCGTTTAAACGTCACGTCATAATGTCGTACGAGCTACTACTATTGAGGATGACAAAGTCTAAGGGGATGACGATTTACAACAGAGTGGCCAGTTGACATCGCTGTAAACTGTGATTCAACATTCAACCAATGAAATGAAAGCTTATGCGTAGGCACGTCACACTCAACTGCCAATTCTGATCCTTTGAATTCGCTAGCAAATTTCGTTAATTTCAATGGTTTTTTCTCTAAAACCTGACAAGGAAACAAAAATCGGATAAGCGCTATGATTTTCTCAGGGTCCATTATTATTTTTTTCTGGATATGCCCATTTGGAATTTTTGCGTCTGAAAATAAATACGAGACCAGTAGAAAAAGTTTCGATAAAAATGAACTAACCCATCTATAAATCAGTATTAAGTAACTACAAGAGTCCATTAAGTCTAACAGACTCATGAACAGGAAACCTTTATGATCGACCATCGATAACGCTAAGAAACACATGAATTTTATGGTTATCGTTTGTTTCATCGCAGCCTCGCCACTGCTCAAATGGCGATAGCCAATAATGGTATCAAGGTATTAATAGGTCGGGGAACCCTTACACTCTTGTTGAATACGAAAATAGGAATTGGATCTTGTATCGTATATGCGGGTTCCGCTGTTGGGTGGCAAATTGCGTAGGCCGTAGGGTGAGTCAGTTAGATTTCGTTTCTAGACGATTAGTTCACTTTGTTTTATGTCTTTGTTGATATTGTGTATCTACTTATGATAACAACAGTATGTAATTATTAGTTGCTTTTAATCTTTGTTCAATTTTGTTAATGTTAAATATCATCATTTATTTATTATAGTAAAATTCCATTAATATTCAATCACAGAGGGCTTCAAAATAGAGCAATTTAAGGTTCGGAATTTTCAGACTTTTTCGTTGTTATCATGTAGCCATGATATTATGGCGTAGGATGAGTAGATAGCACAAAAGTTGATATGTCATTCGAAAGTACACTAAATGAGGTATTTTTTACTGAAAGGAAAAAAGTGTATATAATAATTATTGATATTTCATCGAAAAAACCATTGGAAATATAGGGCTGTCAACTTCAGAATCACTGTAGTTGCGATGCAATTGAAACATTCGAACATTTTTTATGGAGTGTCCTAAATACTCTAACTGTAGGCCGAATATGTTATCTGAAATTTTCGATATTATGAGAAATGGACCAATAATTTTGACTTGATTATCGCCTCCACTAATGTTGATGTTTACAATGCCCTGTACAATTTCACAGTGGAAAACAAGATACCTGTATGAGTGATGATAGTTTATGTTATTTGTTGTTCACCTACGTCTTTTCCCTCTGTTTTGCAACCTACCCTACCTTGGCTCATTTCTGTTTGTGTATGAAGAGAAAAATTTGCGTCCCTGTATTTCCCATTGAGAATCAATAGTTGTTGTAAGGTTTTTCTTTTTTATGATATTGTATATATAAGAATAAATGTTGACGTATTTTAATTTGTAAAAATATTTACTTCTATATATTGTGATGATGACTGTATAGTGAATTCACTGAGGTCAATAAACTGAATTAAAAAAAAAAACTTCAGAATCGTGATATTCATCTCCTTACCACGCTCCCGAATAAGATTTTTTAACTTGTAGAAAATTTATTGCCCTTTCCGAATATGTGGTCAAATTTGATGAGAGTACAAGGAAAATTGAATAATGATCATTTTAGAGGAAAAACTCGAAATATTTCGTGAAATCAAGAAATGTTAAATTGAAGAATAATCGTCACATTTCGACCATTATATGGCATTTTTTGTTGCAAATCACTCGTATAATCGCCCTTGAAGTTTGTCCACTTTAAGAGTAGACACCATGTATACTTTATACGATATCTTCGAAACTAAAAATTGTACTATATTTCGAATACCGACGTTGAAAAATGAAGAAGAAGTGCTTCTAGTCTGAGTTGGTTTCGAAGAAGTAGCAAAAATCATATAAGTATAGAAGTTATGAACGATGAAAGAATATTTACAATTAACTCAAAAACTAAAGGTCACAGGGACTTGCGGTTTTCACCCTTCTTTTTTGTAGAAAATTGAGATCGCGAAGTCTTCATTCAATTTTTCTATAGCTACTATAGCACTAGATTTGTAGTGCATAACAGTCGGAATCTGTTCACCTACATTACTTTGAAATGAAAGTGTTATTCGAGGATTTACTGATAGTCAGTCTAGACGCAGAAATAATTCTCATACAAACAGGAGCAAAATTGTACGTGATTTGTGGGACAACTGTGTCTGCATCCAAAAATTTGTGTACACTCAAGCAAAAAAATTGTTATGGAAATATGATGAATAATTATTTGTGAAATTTCTCCTATTAAAATAAACATTGTTGTTAAAGTTAAGGTTACAATTCTATATTTATTATAACCAGTTGACATAAAATCGACTTCGATTGTTACATTATACATTACACATACACACAACATTATACAGAGTGTTTCACAATGTAAGCACCAGACTGCATGATGTGAAAGCTCGTTCGGAAACAAAAGGCCTCTAAATGCACCATTTTCGAGATAGGCATTGAGATTGAAAATTAAATAGTTTTTTGCGAATATTTCCGGAACCTTTCATCGTACAGACAACAGCTTTCGTATGCATTTTCTAATGTTAAAAAGCTATGTTTTGTGCAATTTTTTTGTATTTGAAGAAGGTTTTAAGAAAAAACTTATAGTGATCCGTCTTACGAAAGCTATTTTCTATGCAATAAAAAGATCCGTAGATATTGGCTAAAAACAAGCCTTACGTGATTTTTCCAATTTCAGCTCCCTGTATCCCAAAAATGGGGCATTTAAGAGGGTGAAAAAATTTCTATATTTTTTGACAACTTATCACACCTGGAGTCCTGCGCATATATTATGAAATACCCCGTATTTATTCGTGAAATCCCAATCTACCACCATTATTTTTAGATTCGGATGAAACCACAATCTTCTCAGACTCTTTAGAAATTCCACAAAGGGGAAAATAAATATCTTCCCGTCTGGGATGATCTTAGCTATCCGCGCTTGATGGTTCAATAACCCTAAATGGTAGAAAAACCGCAGGGTCGATCGACCGGAAACGGTGTCAACTTCCTCTTTAATTGATTGTTAGTTGAAATGGGTTTGTTTGCGTGGCTTTGTTGGGTAGGTCGGCCTGCCTGCAAACAATCGTCTGTCACGAAATCACCATAAATTATTCAAAATGAGTCGGTAAATATCCTGCTGCATACTACTACTTGCTGTCAACCTCTGGATTCCATGAACCCATGAATTAATACAAACAAAATAATGAAGTAATTTTTTTGTGCTGAAATTTATGTGATTTATATTGAGTTTCAAAAAAGTTAAATGTCCCTAATAGAGATTTCAGAAGATTGATAAGAATATTAATGATACTGTGTGTACCTACCTATTTGACAGCAAGCAAAACTCGCCACAATTGAATTTTAGCAAAAGTCATCCATGAAATCGACTATATAGTTCACGAGAGTTCACGTCCGTTGGCCATGGAAATTTGGCATATTCCACTGTGTATATTAAAATTTTAGAGTTTTTTGTTGTTTATTGTCTTTTCAGATTCATACCCAATGTTGTCAATATTGCATAGAGTTCTCTGATAACTCGCAAGCTCTCGGACGAGGTCGGGTATATTCGGCCACGTTGACCTTATTTTACGTTATTACAGAAAATACTGACAACTTCAGAAACAAACGCATACTATGCCCTCAAACTTTCGTGAACGGGCTAAACCTACGTTTTGCAACCTCACTGTAGGTATCTTATATCAGACATTAATCAAAATATGCAAAAAGATCACTTTTTTCTCATAGTTCAATATTATACACTCGATTCATGTTGAAAGAAACAGATTCGTCGCGAAATTCCATGAATTGAAACGAATGAATTGTTTTGGGCGAAAATCATTTTATCCCATTTTCACGTTACAACTCTATTGAAACATAGAAATTTATGAACAATGTAACGCGTTAAATCCCTCATATAAATTAATGTATCTCCTATTCAACATAAAAATATATTTCAACCAAGACTCACCGACTTGTTTATTGATTTAGCTATTAATAAACTCGTTGATTGAATATCTTTCAATTTCTTGCATATTTCTCCTTACGCCACTTCAGGCACCGCACTTCTCATCGTTGACCAGAAGGAAATTAAGGCCGCCACCGACAAAAAAATTTTTCCCACTTCGGTATTGAACACGCAATCTTTCTTAGTTTTTAAAAATCATAATTTTGGCGCCACCGTGGACGAGTTCTTCCTACTGTTCAAAAAACAATTTACCTTCGTGTTTTTTTTTTTGAGCCAGAGTCTATCTGATGAAAAATACCATCTTTCGTGTTCTGACGATTCTCAATACAGATATTCAAAGAATACTAACGATAATGCTGAGTGGTGATATGGCTTTCCTAACATGGTCGAGTTTTCGACAAAATTGTATTGACATACGATCTGCAATATAAATATAATGTTGACGAGAATTCATTAATATTATCAATGATTCATACATGATAACATCATCAAAATTGTTATTTTATTCACATATTCGATGCCTTTTAAGGCCTCTCACAATTGCTACAACATACAAAATTTCTTTTGAGCGACATATGAGGTCGTGTTTACAGGCAGTAATTGAAATTGTTGTAAATAACAATGATCGTTTGAAAGAACAAGAATTTTTTCACGGACCAGAATTTTCTCTGCCAAAAGTACAATTTTTGATGCACCTTTAAGTTTGCCATACAGACTTGATGCGGTTTCTCATTCGATTGTCTCTTGATACATTTCTTTATCGCAACTCACAAAGAAAAACGAATGGTAATCAGAGAGCTGGCCTTTTCATGCAATGGTAATAATTGCTATTCATTATAATAATTGTAAAATGCAATATTAACGTGAAAGTACCATTAGAGTTCAATCAAATTACTTATTTGCAATCAAAATGGATAAAGAAATTAATCATCACTGATCACGTTTTCTATCCGGAATATAAAACAACTGAACTGCGAAGACGAAAAGCCTCAAGCGACTCAAGTTTGGAAAAATGCTTCTATAAACTGTAAAATTTTTCTGCTTCAATTGATTTCATACGTTCCTATTTACTTAAGTTTAGGATGTCATAACACGACTATTTGAACTAATGGATAATTAATAGAATAATATTCATTTCCAGTGCTCTTTCTATTCATAATTTTTCTTGTATCGAAAAAGAAATTAATTCGCAAATTTTTATTCAAGGTTTAGCTTTACTTGGGAATTTTCCTGTTATTCACGACAAAAACTACGAATTCATTCTGTGGAGAAAAGAGAAAACATACTATAGAGAAAGGAGAATTTCTGATCACAAATAATCTAATAATCAATATTGTCGGGTTATTAGTTTTCATTTATACTTCTCGTGTTAAACTGATAAAACACCGCTTCAGCATTTTTATGGTTAGTTAATCATTGACCTTGTGTTTACTAAGTCAAGTTGCATCATCTTTCCGGGAATAAAATCATCGAAAATTCGTGGGTGAATCATTTGATCGCTGAAGCAGTTCGAAAACGATAGATAATAGAATATTTTGAGCGCTCGTTCTTCTCAAACGGGTGCTATATCGTTTTGCTAAAATTTATTTAATTTTCGATTTTGGTCTCAAACGATAGGGTTCGACTCCTTGATAACTTCCAATGCTGCACTCAAACTCGTTTACCAGCCAAATCGTATAGATTGTTCCATAATAAAATAATTATGGTTATTCAAGTTTTTGTTCCTCAGTTTTTGTTTATCTCAGACAAAATGAAACAATCGAAATGAAATTTTTCTTCAACATGCAAGATGCTTATAATAAGCCTCATGCAAAATTTTGTGGTCATAGTGTTAACAGAACCATGGAAAATCAATTGGAATATTGAAATGAAAAATCTTTATATTTCCATAACACGATAACCAATTGGAGTGAAATTTATTTTGTAAATGAAGATTGATATACTGAATATTCATGCAGAATTTCGAGAGGATCGCATCATCTGAACCATAGATTTTTTTAATTATAGATTTCCATTTAATTTTTTTATATTTCCTGAAAATAGTACCGATCGTGCTGAGATTTCCATTCATATACTTAGCATGAATCCTAAGTCCTATAGGTAATTTTGAGGTAATAGCATTATTGCACCATTAAGGAACGTGCACTCGAAAATACCTGCTCGGGGCTTTTCTCAATTTTTTATGTAATGAAGAGCTTTATTACTCCGAAAATGGGTATGTTGTATAGGTACTATGTATCAAAACAGTTTTGAGCTCTTTCCTAGAGGAACAAACGTGATTTCACTTTGCCCAAATGTCTGTATTTTCGAATTTGGGCCTGGAATGGCCTCAAAGATTAAGAATCCGTGCTCAATGATAATTCTGCCCGGCCGTGAAGACTATAACCCTCGAACAGATTAAGTCAGGGTTCTAAATTTTGAGGGTTGTTCGGGTTCCGAATGTTATTGCATTTGAAATTTCTCATTATTCTTCCGCTATATTGAAAACAACACATCCGATCATTTCGGAATTTGGTAGTTTGAAGGACACTTCTGTAAAATTTCGTGAGGAACGTATCTTAACAAATTTAAAAAATACAGTAGAACTTCCCTATAACGAACGTCTATATAACGAATTTCGTACAAGACATTGCACCTTGAATCAAATTTCATGTTGAAAACACCCTCTAAAACGAAGTAAATTCTCTCTATAACGAAATGTTCACAGAAAATATAGTCTGTTCACGAAAGGTTGAGCGCATAGTAGGCGTTTCTTTATTTATCTGAAGTTGGCAGTATTTACTGTCATAAAGTAAAATAAGTCAACGTTGCCGAATGTACCGGTTTCGTCCGACGAGCTTGCGAGTTATCAGAGAACTCTATGCATATTGACAATATTGCGTATCAATCTGACAAGAAAATAAAAACATAACCTAAAATTTTGATTTACACAGTGGAATATGCCAAATTTCCATGGCCAACCGACGGCTCTACCTTTTGTGAACGGAGTATAACTCTTTGAATGGGTATAGGTAAGAAGGTTTAGTCCGTTCACGAAAGTTCGAGCGCATAGTAGGCGTTTGTTTATTTATCTGAAGTTAGCAGTATTTGCTGTCATAACGTAAAATGAAGTCAACGTTGTCGAATATACCCGGCCTCGTCCGACGAGCTTGCGAGTTGTCAGAGAACTCGATGCAATATTGACAACATTGCGTATCGATCTGAGAAGAAAATAAACAACATAACCTAAAATTTCAATATACACAGTAGAATATGTCAAATTTTCATGCCCAACCGACGGCTCAACCTTTCGTGAACGGACTATATAAGAGTGGGTTTTTCCGTAATTTTTCCGGACTTACGTAATAAATCTCTAGCATGAACTAAATCATTACGGCTGACAGAGAGATCTTTCTGAAACCGTTTTAAGTACACCCCTGGCAGTTTGGTTTTAATCTAACCAGTACCCTAGTGTGAAAGTTGTGCGAAAATGTCCGAAAGGAAGTGCTTAAGTTTGAATGATAAACTTATATTTATCAGTGAAGTCGACCGCGACATTGCCGACTATAGAAACAAATTTTCTGTACTTATAACGAAATTTCTTTATAACGAATTTTTTTGTGGATTAGCGCTTTCGTTATAGGGAAGTTCCACTGCATATTTGCGAGGTAAACCGATAAATTACTGGTCGCTATAACTCTCGAA